>CAUYRH010118487.1:0-23549 GCA_963574655.1 Perodicticus potto
CATAATCTTCTGAATAGGGATTCTTTTCCCCAGTGTATGCTTTTGTTTGGTTTACCAAAGATCAGATGGCTATAAGAGACTGGTTTTGTCTTGGTTTTCAATTTGGTTCCAAATGTCTATGGTATGTCTCTATTTTGTTTCTTTACCTTCTGCAATTAAGTCTTTCATCATCTGGAATTGACATTTGCATGGAGTGTGAAGTAGGAGTCCAATTTTTTCAATATGGATAACAATTTTCTAGCACCATTTATTGGAAAGTTTATCCTTTCCTCTTTGATCTAACACCACATAAGTCATATACTGGATTTCCATTTGTAAATGGAACCATTTCTGCAGCAGAGCTGCCATGTCCCTCTGTCCCAGGAGAAGCCAACCTGCTATAATAACCCCCATTAAATGGGTTAGCTAGAACCAAAACAGTTGCAGGGCACCCAGATTTGAGGCCTTCAAACTCTCCCCTTCTGTCTCTTAGTCTCCGTAGCTATTGTCTCTCTGTCTCTCTGCCTTTCTGTGCCCTATACATCCTCTGCCTCCAGTCTCCCCTTCTGTCTGTTCCCTGGTCCTCCCTGCTCCATTCTGAACAAGTCCTCCTTCTCTCTCAGCCCCTTACCCTCCTCTCCTCTCCCCTGGGTTTCCCCCTCCAGATCAGGCCTGTATGTTTTGCTAATTCTCCTCTTCAGTGCTCCCCAGCAGAGGGTCCCATGTTCTTACCTAAATCCCTTCTGTTGTGATAACAGGAATAGAGCAGAGATAAATTAATCATTTGGTAAAATGACGTCATAAGGACAAAAAAAAAGTTCAAATAAAATTTCATAGAATCTTGAAAACACTGTTAAAAATTTTCATACAAAATAAATTACTATATCCTTTATGAATCAGTAAAAGAAATAAATTTTGGTTGATTGATAAAGTTGACAAATTCATCAAAGTTGTCACAATGTGAAATTTGCCTCAAGAATTTCAATGATACTAAAACATACTTCTAAAGTGACTAAGCTTCCTTAGGAAACTTACCTTTTAAACAATATAAAACTAATCTTAAAATACTGCAAAGAACATATTCATAAGAAATGTTTACTTTATGATTAAACATATTTTGAAATATAGTCTTAAAATAGTCAAATGAAAAATGTATTCATACTTACTATATATAAAAAACATTACACTCTGAAATAAGATTTTTTTAATCTTTAAGTGTAGTAAAGTGTGCAAACTATGCATTTAGTTAACTGAACCTTCAATAAATTGGCTTTTGGTGAATTAACCACTTAGTAATTGATGCTTTGGCAAACTGGTCCTCAGCATGTTGACGCACCTCCCTTTATACACCTCTTTGCTCATTCTCAGAGCCATGCATTGTACTGATGGATATTTCACTCTGCTTCCCCAGGACACTGTGTCCTATTCACTTTGTTCCCCCCAAACTTAGCACAGTGTGTTTCCCTCTATGAAGACCTAGAAATGCTGACTAATTAGTAAACATAATGGTCTTTACTATGCCTTAACCTAAATATTATTTTCCCTGAGAGACACATACCAGGACTTTCTGAATTTGAATGGGTGATGTTCAGGGAGAAAAAATTTCTTGCACTTTTTACTCTTTACATCCATATTTGGATATACATAGCTTTGTAAATAATTTCATTATGAATTATAGGCTGAGTCCTAATATCAAACTTTCAGAAACTACCCAAATATGAAGTCTGAAATAAAACTATTCTTTTTTGACTACTGTTTGGTATAAAAATGGCAATTATTGATCAATCTTTTGTTTATAAGATATTTATCTCAAAGAACTTTGTTATTCTTGGACTTACTAGATTGCTAGATTTATTAATATTCCATTCCCCAAAAGCATTTGGGCATAATGTTCCATATATGTAGTAAAGACTGCACATTTCAAAACAAACAAACAAACAAAAAAAGACTGCACATATCCACTATTTATTATCTTCAACATGTATATGTGTTAATTTTATCTGCCATATTGATTTGTGGTTCACCATGGAGCCAAGAGTACCTCAGCAAAGCTTAAAACATACTGCCTTCTCAGGGCACACGAAGTTAGATCTATTTCAAATTTACAAAGTGAGTTCCAGCTGTACATGTACTCTTAGAGAGCACACTTACCCAACACTGAATTTGTACTCTTCCCCAGACCCATTCTTCCTCCCAATCCCTCAGCCTCAGTGAATTGCCCTGTCCTTCATTTCCATATTTTTCATCACCACCGCTCTCCTTCCCCCAAATCCTCTTAAGCAGATACATAGAGAAAAGACACCAAGAATGAAAGTGAGAAGAGACATCAGCTTTGTTAGTAGAGACATGGTAACCCCCAAAGAACAAGCCTTCCCAGTGCCAAGGATGATGCCTCAGCCTGAGGCCCAAAATACAGCATCATGTTCCTTCTGTCTAGCATTGAGGGCAACTTGGCACAAATGGACCCTCTGACTAACCCCTTCAGTCTCAGACCTATGGATATGCCATTTCCCAAGTAGGGATTATTTCATGGACATGGGAAAACCTGAGACATGCCAGGCCTGAACAAAGGCAAGTCCAAAATAATTCATACAGAAAAAACATAGTGTCACATACTAAACAGTGTCTTTCAAACTCACCCAAAAGATAGACCTGTCCCCCAGCTGCCAGGCTCTGGCCTTTCCCACCAAACAGATCAGTCACTCCTGTGCCTGAGCATAGGACCCTAAGCTTGTGGGGAGAGAACCTATAAATTTACATTCACCCTCTCCCTCCTTAGAAAGGTCAGAATTAGTCCCTGTTTGGATCCTGCAAGAGTTGGGAACTAAGAGTCTCACCCCACCACTCAGCCATTTTCCCAGTCATCCTTCCTCACCTTCCACTGTATTCAAACAACCACTAAATCCTGAAGTTTTATTTCCTCGGTACTTCTTCATCTATCCTTTTCTATCTCTCCTACCTTGAGCCTAGACCCAGGCCTCATCATCCTTTGCCAACACTGGAGTATCAATTTCCCAGTTCCTCACTCTGATTTCAGTCTTGTCTTATCTCTAATCTCCACACAGCATCCAGTGGTCATTCTGAAACTCAGTTCTGATCATGTCATGATGCTCTGGCAGCTTCCCACTAACCATGCAAGAAAGGTCAACCTCTTTTAATGACTTGAAAAGCCTTTCATGACCTACCTACCTTTCCAAACTCATCTGCCCCACTTACCCCATACTTACCCTCCCATACTTACCCCAGTGATATAAAGCATAGTTGTTTCTGATGCTCACCATCCAATTGCAAGTCTCCATCACTTTGCTCATGTGAACCCTTCTGTCTGAAATACCCTTGACTAGTTGTGTTGTTTGGTTGGCTCTAATTCAACCTCAAAGGTTTGTTTAAGGTAGCACTCCTCCAGGAAGCCTTCCCTAACCTCAACCCACGTTCTCTGTCCTGCTCCCCTACACTGGGAAATCTGTCCCCCTTCTGTATTCTCATAATTCTCTCTGAATATCTCCATCATTAAATTTACCACCCTCTTCTGATTATTATTTCTATGTCTGTCTTCCCATTGGGCAGAAGCCATATCCTTGGTAAGAAGAGGTTACCAGCACTCAGTATAAGTTTATGAACCTAAACTGGACCCTTTGCTCTTCCAAATTATTTTTTTTTTCTTCATTTACCCATTAATTCAACAATCATTCATGAATGAATCCCAGGGGTATACGCCCACTTCATTTTGCTCGGTAGTGTCCTGACTTCCCAGATGCTTTTGGACTGTGTGGAAACCAGTCATTTCCTCCCCACATACACACACATGGCAGAGCATACCAAGAACACTTGTTAACCACTTCTGAATTGTGATTTGTTTTTGAATCACCCCTTTGAATCATTTTTATATGTTTCTTGTTCTGGTAACATAACTGACTGTTTACACTCCATCTCTTTTATGGGGATAGGCTGACATAAGTGATGCTGTGTGACAGCCTCATTCTCTGAGATTGGGAAACTATTGCGTCCTCCTCTCTGGCTTCCACCTGCAGGAAATACACATCTCAGTGGAGGCCATCAGAATTAAATACATATTGATAAATAATGTTAGCGAACTAACATCGGATTATTACTTTACAGCACATCTTTGAAGCCACTCAGACTCAGCCTGTCTCCTCCTGCTTCAGTTTTCCTGCTCACTGGCTTTAACTACTAATGGGCAATGTTTTTTTTTTTTTTAAATTCAAGCTCATAAAAGGTCAAGTTTAAAGAGCTTTGATGTAAATCCTATAATTTCCAAAGAAAAGCTCAAAAAAGACCAAGAAAACTTAGAGTGTGAGTGATTGCCAGTCTGTGAAAGCCAAAAGCAGGGCAGGCCTGCTAATCCCGGGGCATTCAGCTCGGAAGTTGAAGAGTAAGGAAAGATCTGGCTTTCTGGGCCTCTGACAATGACAATGAGCAGTCAGGAGAGCGATGAGGGGAAGAAGCCAGGGGGAGTAGCCATGAAAAGATGATGGACAAAGGCCTTTATTTAGCTCTGACTTCCTAACTAAACAATGAACCCATCCCTCAAAAAAAGAGTAAGATTTACATAAACCACCCCTTGAAGAGCACTTGAAAATAATAATGATAATAAATTACTTGGTTAATTTTGCACACTGATACCTAGATTAATAAGTACTCTGCTCTAAAACCTTATGGAAATATATTAAGAACCTACACATTCTCACACCTCTACAGGGAATCAAAATACTAAACAACCAGCCCAGAACAGACCAGCCAGCCAGAATAGACGCCAGCCATAAACACCACTTGGGCCATCCTGGAGGGCAAAGCTAAATATAAGCATTGAATAAACACACCATTGTACAAACAGGCATCTCTTCCCCTCCCTTGTAAAGTTCCACACTGGATTCTGCTCTGGTTCCTTTCCCAAGGAACAAGGGCGATTAGTGATAAAAATATTAACGGAAAATCTGAAGTTATTCTTGTGTGTATTGGCTTTTTGCCTAAAGCTTAAAAAAAGAAATCACTTAAGCATTTCTTTTCCCATTTTCAGCTCTCTATTTATCCTCCTCTGTGTCCAGGCCCTGAGGGCAGCGACTTCTCCACTCCCACTTCCCTGCCATCCAAAGTGCCCCTCCTCAGAAACAGAGATCCCGAGCACGTCCTGGTTCACCAGCCTGACCACTGCCTCCTACTGCTGTTTCTCAGGCACGTCCCAAGCACCCAGCACTCTGGCATTTTTTCTTTTTTCCCTTCAGACCTTCTTTCAAGCCCAGTCCTCCATTCCTAAGCTGTATACACTATTTTCTTGGCATTCTGTTGTTTAGAAATCCCTTGCAGGCTAGTAGTAATTTCTGTCTGTTCTCACCATTGTATCACTGAGCCTCAGCTCTGTATCCCACTTCTGAATGAATTTATGACTCTGTCAGTCATTCTCCTGGATGATTTAAACCTTATTCTCACTTCTCAGGAAACAAGGGCTCAGGCAAGTAAGCAGTAAAGTCAGGGCCTGAGCTCAGGAGACAGTGGGGTCCAGTCTCGTGCTCTTTCTTACCTTGTGTTGCTGCTCTAAAACAAAAAACAGTCCAAAGTTATGTGGTCTGGCCTTGATTTGACTGATACTTATCTAACTCACAAAAGCGTTTACACATGTAGGAAAGGAAGGCTGCATCACCACTCCACATCTTTACATTGCTTATAGATCTCAGGCATCCCTAAGCTTGAGAAAAATGTTAACCCAAATAACTGCTGTCTGTCTCTACTGAGGGGAAGTAAGGGACTGATGTGTTTTGATGTGTGTTGCCGTTTATCCTAATAAGTGCTCAATTAGATATCCAGAAAGTATACAAAGCCCAGGGATGATCATCTCTGGGTTCAAGGGTAAGGTTAACAAAGCCAAAGCATTCTTCTGGGGGTTGAGGGGATTGTTTTCTTTCTTTAGAATCAGAGAGAAGGAAAATTAATTTATAGCTAGACATGGACCCCCAAGGGAAATAAAGGAGACTTGTTTGTGCTCAGGGTTGGCGCCCGCACATGAGTCATGTGCTTGTGCACATGCCAGTGAGTGCAGCTGAGTGTGGTGAGAGGCAGTGGTAACACGCTGAGCCTCCATCATGCCCAGGCAGGTTTGGGGGCCTCCTGTCGGTCTCTCGGCCCTAGGAAGTCATGACAAAGACTGACCTCTCTTCAGGTGTGCTGGTTAACTCTGAACTTTATATAAGACTGTATCATTTTCTCCCTCAGAAATATTTACCAAAAAATCAGGGACCATGACCTCTTGGACAAAAGGAAAACAGTCACAGCGCTGAAGGCCGGAGAAGACCGCGCCATCCTCCTGGGGCTGGCCATGATGGCGTGCTCCATCATGATGTACTTCCTGCTGGGCATCACGCTCCTGCGGTCCTACATGCAGAGGTGATGCCCGGGCGGGATGCCAATGCTTCTCCCCTCCTCTCCCTCCTACCCCTTCATTTAATCAACCCTAAGGTCACTCTCCCTGCCTGCTATTCTAATAGGAACTTTGAGAAGTGTCTGGTATATAATAATGTTCAATAGTGTTATCTAACAATAACAGTAAATATTGCTCTATGTATAACCTGCCTACTACACGCCAGGGACAATCATGCATTGCCAGTGTGACCCTCACTACCACTCTGAGGTCAATAGGAATACACTCCTCATAAAAGTAGCAAAACCAGGGCCATTTTCCCAGTGTCAGAGCTCCCACATGTGGCAGAGCTGGGGTTCAGACCTATGTGCCATTAATTTCAGAATCCCTATTCCTGCCACTTCACACCTCTGCCCATTCTCCACCCTCATCCCCTTCCCCTCCACCCCACCCAACCATCACCCTCCACCAAGGTCAGATTTTTTAGTTGGTCTGGAGTGTGACTCAATCACCAGCCTCTGTTAAAGTTCCCTGGGTGACTCTAAAACATGGCATCAACATTTTAAAGTAACAGACTTGAATCTTTTTCACTTTAATATTTCATTTAGGTTTACTGGATAGATAGGAAGGCAAATATACACAGCAGTGAGATAGCAAGTGCACTGCTCCCTTCTCCCCCCAGGGAAGCCATGTGGTAAGCCCCAGCTCCAGCATCTCCAGCTGACTGCTGTCTGAAAGCTGGGCACGTTAGACACAGGCGAGCCCAGCTCCGCTACTGCTAATGGGGGGAAGAGTCACACGGTGGTCCAGTTTAAGGAAAAAAGACCCTTTCAGATAAAAAAAGAAAAAATTGAAGTTTCAATCCAAAAGCAAATCAGACCGTTTTGTGGCACTTGTTTCTCCATCTAAATTAATACTTTCATTTTAGAAGAAAAATCTGGCTGAAATACAGCAATTTGCTGAAATTAAGGCATCATCTTTCACACTGATGGCTGCCCTGCTCTGTCTCCTGATGGTCTTCAGCTGTGCTCACTCTCAGCAAAGGGCTGATGCCTCAAGCCCCAAGTTCTCCCTGATTCCAAACCTGTTTTCAGATCCTTGCTCCTGCTTAGAACCATTCAAAGCTTTTTCCCTCATTATATAACAAAATCTGACCATCCATGTGCCAGGAAAATACAATTTGCCAAACCAGAGGGGTCAGGTCTAGGGTCCTGCCTCTGGAATAAAATGTCACATGTGCAAAAGGGGTGGGGAGCTGTTGTTGTAAGCCAACCAAAAAGACATTGGCCCACACAGAAAAAATGTTGTTTTCCTATCCTGGTAATCAGTTTCCACCCAGAAGCAAACCATGAATTGCTAGTGCATTATTTCCTAATCACAAAGGTTAATCTTGATCATAAAATTAAAAGTATTTTAAAATGAAAAGTTGACCTATGGGCAGCTGGTAGCTTCCCAGCTGAGAGGTGCCAGAGCACCCTATTCACCTGTTGCTCTGCTTAGAAGAGTTTCTTTTCCATTTTGTCCATGGGGAGACAGCATAGCACAGCAGAATGAGCTCAGGCCTCAGAGAAAGACAGCATCAGGTGGGCTCACAGCTCCCATCACTTACTAGCCCTGTGTCCTTGCACATCTCACCAGATTTCTCAGTTCACTCACCTAGGAAAGGAATTAGTACTCAACACACAGTACTCAATCAACTTATGTAAAGCACAAATTAAGGTGAGAGGGGTGCAATAAGTGATTAGTCTTGGTATGATCAAAGCCTCACGTTACCTCTGATTCCTTATTAGAAAGACTTCAAGGGTTTATGTTACTGTCTTTCCATCTGTCAAGTTGGACCCCAAGCCCCTCCATCCACTTGCCATCTTTCCTCTCCTTCTCCCTTATACCTTCTTCATCTATAAACTGGGCTGGGGTGAGGGTTGGGGTGGGATGAGGAAATTACAGAGGAAAACATAGCACAAGTAAGGGCTGGGGCGTGGCAAGAAACCAGTAACAATGTGGAAGTACAGCTGGGTGCAAGCTGTGATATTAATACATGCCCTACACTTGCTAGTAAATTTAACAAAGAAAAAAGTTTATGTAGACCAAGCACTGGAGAATACCACAGTCAATGGAGGTTATTGAGAATGTTCTCTCATACCACCATTTTGTCTGTGAGGTCTGATAATTAAGTTCGTGAACTTGTCCTAGAAAAAGTCCTGGAACCTCGTTGCTGATATCACTATGGTCACCTGTGAGGTACCCTCCTTCGGAAGCTATGCACTAACTCCAGTGCCTAGTCCACTCTTCAAAGAAACTTGGGAACTCTTTTATTGGAATGAGCATCAGAGCTGTCATTGTATGAAGTCTGACAATTAAGTTAGTGATCTTGTCACCATGCACTTATGTCATATTGGCAGCACCATACAGACAACTTGGTAAGATTTCATAACCTTGGTCTATCAGGATCTCACAGCTGTGATCCTGTCCACATGTGGTGCTGTCCTCATGAGTAGTGTTCATTAATGTTGTTGCATGTTTTTGTGTGCTGTATGATAAAAGCTTGGATGGCCATTCCACAAAAAGAGTTCCAAAATTGCTTTGAAGGGTAGACCAGGTGCTGGTGTCAGGGCACAGCTTCCCAAGGAGAGTACTTCACAGGTCACCATAGTAATATTCAGCAATGAGGTATGCAGCACTTTTTCTAGGATGAATTCACAAACTTAATTATCAGGCCTCATATGTTATGTTGTAGCTTGCCTGAAGTTGCTGTATTCAAAGGCATAAACTTTACATAGTAGATTGTATTATAGACTTGGGAAAGACGCTTCAGACTCGAGCAGAGAAACGATCCCCTCTGAATCACACCTTCCTCACTGTCAGCTCTTGGTCTGTGTTTACTCCCGCCCCTTGTCTGTAGCGTGTGGACAGAAGAGTCTCAGTGCACCTTGCTGAATGCGTCCATCACGGAGACATTCAATTGTTCCTTCAGCTGTGGTCCAGACTGCTGGAAACTCTCACAGTACCCCTGTCTCCAGGTGTATGTTAACTTGACTTCTTCTGGGGAAAAGCTCCTCCTCTACCACACTGAGGAGACGATGAAAATCAATCAAAAGGTAAGAGTTTGGCCCCTGAATTCCAGTCACCAAGGTCATCTCTCTCTGACGTTCCCCTTTGCCAACATGTCAAAGGAAAATATCACCAGAGGCAAGCCCTACCTCTTTCATTCATAAAACTTGCTATTTGATTCCTGCCTAGGAAATTTTATTTTCCATGCAAGTTGTGAACAAATCATTCTCCCATGTTGTGGTGGTTCAGATTTAGCCTTAATGTTATTTAATTATATACAAATGGATTGAGTCCCTCTGTGCTTAGTGAGAGGTGTACAAGCCTAAAACCAGATATTTGTCATGTGCCTTGGAGCCATGGGGTAAAACCATTCTGCTTTTTCATGGCCATTCTCACTTAGTTCTGTGACCTTGAGGATGTCACTTAACCTCTCTAAGCCTCAGTTTCCTTTTCTCTAAAAAGACAGTAACAGGTCTTGTAAAGATAGAAACTGAGTATGTAAAGTGTTGAGCAGAGCACAGCACCCAGCCCAGTGGAGACCATCAACCCGTGGTCACAGCATGTGCTTGTGTATCTTTCTTCATAGATGTTATGTCCTGGGAAGCTGAAATTGCCAACAATGCTCCATTCAAGTCCATGTGGTGGAAACTCAACAAATGTGTGTTGGATTAAAGTCTTAGATAAAATTTACATTTGTAAGATCTGGGATGACCAGTAAAAACTCAGCAGAACCAACATGCCATTATCAATTTTAAGTTAAATATATTGAATTTAGGGTTTGCATAAAAATTTAAATGTCCAAAATTCTCTCATATGCCAAGACAACCTGCTGCCATTCTTCAATAGGACACTTGGCTCATTACCAAGACACAACCCTCAAGAACTGTAATTTTTTTTGTAAAAGATATTCTTTTCATTACAATTATCAGTGCTTAAGTGATATAGCTTACAGTTATTTTTCAAAATGCAGTCCCTTATAATTTTAATACTAGAACATAAGAATGAATAGTATTTGTTTCTGATGCATTGACACAATGCAGGGAAATCCACCCTGCATTTTGGTTACAATAACGTAAAACAGTTCTTCCAGAGATCTCTGAGCACTCAACATAATGAATATTTCAGAGAATGTTGTTTGAAAACGTTTGCTCTGATTCCCTTTCACTTGCAATAGCCACAGATAACACCAGTCACAACCCTGTGCTGTGGATACACATGTAGAAAGCATGGCTCTCTCACAAATTATTTGTCTTTCAAGATCTTCCCTCAAGTCAGATTTTTAAATCAAAGCTGACCTGTACTGATGAATGCCTGTAAAACTCTCAATGCCCCAAGAAATTGGAAAGTGGCCACCTTGAATAGGCATCAAAAACGGGAACATATTTCCATTTCCTCGTTTTGACATCTTATCACTACACCCCTGTGAATGCATTATTTATGTTATAAACAGGGAGTGAAGTTACCAATACAAGTTCCAGTTATGTATTCAGGGCCAGTAGCTTGCCTCCCTCAGCATGGAAGCAGGTCATCTTTTACTTTATTTGCCCCACTACCTGTTTTTTAAACATAAATTCCAACATACAGAAGCATGGGTGAAATGAAAAAGGGCAGTGGAATTATTTATCACAAAGACTCTCTCATGTAGCCACCACAAGGGTAAAGAAATAAAGAATTTCCGGCACCAAAACACCCTTCACACCCCCTCCCAGTAACAGTAGGCTCTGCCCCAACTCCACTGAAGATAACAACTGTCCTGACTGTTGTGGCAATTACTTTCTTATTTTTCTTTATAGTTTTAATACCTAAGCGTATATCCCAGAGCCTTGTATTTTAGTTTTGCCTCATTTTTAAACATCATATAAACGGAATCAAACAGAATATTTTCCTGTCTGGCGTCCTTCACACATTGTATTTGTCAGATTTGTTCCATTTGCTTATAGCTCATTCATTTGCTTTTCTGTATTATATTTCATTGTATGAATATGCCAACTTGTTCGTTTTACTGCTGATGGATATTTTGAGTTGCCTACAGTTTGGAGCTATTATAAATAATTCCACTATTATCATTCCCAGATATTTCTCTTGGTGCACAAGCACACACTCAGCTGTCAGTAGAAGCCTGGGAATATCTAGATCACAGGGTAGTCACATCTTGAAGTTTAATGTCAAGTAATTTGCCAAAGTGCCTAAACCTAATAACAGTCTCACCAACCCTATGGGCATGAGAGCTCTCTTGCTCAAATTTTCACCAACACTTGGTATTTAATTTTAGCTAATGTGGTGTGATATTTCCTGGTGGTTCTGATAGCTAAGGTCGTCAAATGCCTTTTTCTTTATCTGGCCATTTGGACATCTTCTTTTGTGCGATGTCTATTGACCATTTTCTATTGAATTAGTTCTTCTTTGTATTCATCGTAGGATTCTTTTAATACAAACCTTTGTGAGCTTTATGTGTTGCAAACATCTCCCATCACTCTCTGAGTGATGTCTTTTAATAAAAGCAATTTCTAATTTCTATGCAGCCAAATTTTGTCAGTCTTTTCCTTTTGGTTGGTGCTTTTCTTGTTCTGTTTAAAAAGTCTTTCCCTAACCCAAGGTCATAAGGCAATTATTGTTATTGTTCTCCCTTTCACATATAGAGCACAATCTGTCTGAAATTGGTTTTTATGTAGGGGTTAAGTTTCAGGGTTTCTTTGCTTTGGTTTTTTCATCTGGACAGTATGTGTTACAGTTCATTTTTGAAAAGACCACTTTTTCCTCTTTTAATTATTTTGCAATGCAATTCCTCCCTTATTTTCTCAGAAGTTATCTCTTCTGTTCCTGCTCTTTTAGCATTTAGCCTACAACATCACAACTTATAGTCTTGACTAATTAAGGACATTTAAGCATTTTAACTCCATTTATTCTTTTCTCAATTTATATGTTGTCATTTTTATTCTTCATATAATTGAGTTTTTATACATATGATTTATAGATATGATTCTTTTATAGACATTATTCTCATTGTACATAGTAAATATTAATTTACATGGGTCTCCATATTTTCCACTTTTATTATTCTTTACTCCTTTATCTCTGTTCTTTTACCTGGGAATAATTTTCTATTGCCTGTAGAACACCCTTTATTACTATTCATTTTAGCACAATGTCTTCAAAGAATTTTCTCAGTTTTCATTTGTCTGAAAATAGTTTTATTTCATTTTCATTCTTGAAGGATACATTCAATGAGTGCAAAATTCTAAATTGGCTATTATTTTGTTTCCACTATCTTCTGGTGAGCACTGTGACTGTTCAGAAATCAGCCCTCAGTCTAATTGCACCTTCTTTGATTTTAAAGATTTTTAAAGATTTTAAAGATTATTTTCTAAAAAAAAAAATGAAAATAAACATTACTTTCTTTGGTTTTCTACAGTTTAACTCTCATGTGCTAAAGTGTGCAGTTATTTTTATTCAGTCTGCTCAGCACATCCAGTGTTTCTTTCCTTATTTGTTAATAATCCTTGTCAATTTTTGAAAGTTCTGTCATTAACTCATCAACACTGATTCTGTGTTCATTCTTTCCCTCTTCTTTTTCCGGGATTCTAGTTGACCACATGCTAGGCTTTCTCATTGCATCCCCTTGTGTATTTTCCCTCATTTTATCTCTATTTCCTTCTTTCTGAATATTTGTCTTCTAATTCAGCAATTCTCTCCTCGGCTCCAAAAAATCTACTATTAAATCCATCCATGAGTTCATAAGTTCCTTTACTATATTTCTACTTTTAGAATATTCAGTTGAGTCTTATTTTGTCATTTCCAGGTTCCTACAATGTTTTAATTCTTGTCTTCTAAATCCTTCAATGTAAGATGCAAAGTAGAAATAATAAAATCTAGTTTGATGCCTTCCATATCTGAAGCCCTTAAGTTCCTATTCTATTTTTGTCTTGTTTGTTTCCATGTTATCTTGTAATATCTAGAATTTTTTATCAGGTTCCAGATATCATATCTGCAAAATTATTTATAAAAATAACTTTAAGACTAAGATGATGTCATCTTTTCCAAAAATTCTTTCCATTTGCTTCTGCCAGGCCCCCAGGGCACTAGGCATTCGAGACCACCTCATTCTGACTTCATAAACTGAGATATGCAAACCTGATTGTGCACCCAATGAGGACCTGTGTGTCTCAGGTTGACTACTGTTCTAATGACAAGGCCTTTCAGATGCACAACACAAAGTGAACAGGAAGGCCATCAAGCCCCCACCCGACAGCCTCAGGGATCATTTCCACCCATAGCTCTGCAAGGCTGTCCAAAGTGTCATGCAGCCTCCTGGGCTCAGAGCTCCCTTCCACACAGAGCAAATGCTCCCTCAGGGAAAAAGCACCAAGCAATCAGCTCACTTTCCCAGTCCAGTCATTCTTTACTCACTGGATAGCTAACCTCTGCTTCTAATCTGCAGTATACATACTGAAAATACACAACTCTCTCCATGTCAAAAAGTCATTAAACCATCTTTGTGCAACATGAGAAATATTTCACACATTCTTGGCAAAAAAAATAAATTAAAATATTCTCTGTGTCAACCCTTGCTTTCTGTTACCTGACACCCCACCAAGTTGATCAAAAATAATGGTCTTCCTCACAGTTACCCAGAAATGGCATGGTTTTACTGAGATGCATCAGACACTGCTGTTAGCATTTGATCTGAGACAACAGGAGGCAAAAGGATATCAATTAAGGTGTCTGCCTTTTTCAGGAAAGCACATTCAACAGGATTTTATTTTCAATCTTCATACTTTCATACTTTCTCATATAATTTTATTCTTTAAACCTTTAAACTCAGTGCCCAACGTCTTGTCAGTGTTAGGACTGAAACGTTTATGACAGTCCAGGACTGGACCTGTGGTCCCTGGGAGCTGCCAGCTGGCCCAGGGCCCCCTTCTCCCAAGGCCACAGGCTGTTCAAGGGTCACAGACCCCTAGTATTAATTCACTGTGGTTGTTGGTTGTTGTTTGTGAATTTCTCAATGCTGATCTCCTTCAAGAGCTTAAAACCACTTTTATTCAGCCGGAAGTCTCAAAACATGCCCATTTGGTTTGAGGGTGGGTTCAAAATGTAGTTTGCTAAGAAATAGGAAATATGTCCCTTTTTTGGTTATATAGTGTGTTATGCCATATATATGGTCTGATGGTGTAGAAAAATGAGTCTGTTTCCTTTACTGTACTTCACTCCACACTTCTGACAGCAGACACACCAGGGGTCTTCCCCACACCAGGCAAGCCAGGGGCTCTGCACGGGCAGCCCTGGCCTCCTCTAACTTCCCTGGTTCTCACACCACCTGAGACCGTGTCCAACCCCAGCCACAGGTGCAGGGCTCCATCCCACAAGACTGCCCCCACCACTTCAGATTCCAAGCACAAGCCAGGTGGCTTTGCTCATGCTTCTAAGCTACAAACCGGGGTCCCATGAACCCCTTCTTGGGCTCAAAGATCCACTAGAGTAGCTCAGAGAGCTCAAGTAAATGCTTTACGTACATTTACTTGTTGATTCTAAAGAACAAGATAAGGAATACAGATGAAGAACGCACAGGCCGAGGCGTGAGAGAAGGTGCAGCGCTTCCATGCCCTCTCCCCCTCACCACCCTCCAGGACCCCTCCAGGGCAGCTGCTCTTGGACTCCCAAGGCTCAAGCATTTGGGGGTTTTATGGATGCTTCTTTGCACCAGCACAACTGATTAAATCGTTGCCACTGGTCATCAATCAGCATTTAGCTCCTCCTTCCTTCCACAGATTGAGGGTGGGGTTGAACCCCCAACGTTCTACATAGGGCTTGGTCTTGCCAGTCACCTGTCTACATCCTTGAGGCAGCCAGCTCTCAGCTCATTAGCATAGAAAAAGACGAGTACCAGGAAATAGGACAAAGACCAAATATATATTTTATAATATCACATATGGTATTTTAATATAACTGTCATGAGGAAGACAGCTATTTTTGTTGAATATTAGGTTCTAAAAATGAGTCAGTTATTTACAACTTCAAATTCACCCCTCATTTTGTCACTCATTCTGAAGTTTTCCAGTTTCCCAAAATCCAAAAGAATATGTATATTCTTTGAGACCAGAGTCTCTCAACCTTGGTGCCACTGACATTTTGAGTGGGACAGTCCTTCCTGCCCTGTCTGGACCACTGTGAGGTGTGTTGCCACATCGCCAACCTCTCTGCCTCTCTGCTCTCCAGCTGTGACCACTAAAAATGTTTCCAAACAGTGGCCAGAGTCGCTGCTTAGGTATTACTTACCTTTGAGCTTAGATGCTGTGAGGTCCCAGAATTCTAAGCAATGCTTATAAGCAGTGGTTGAGCTCTTCTGCAAAGCCTTGGTAGAGTAAGGTAAAAGAGGAAAAAATAAAGTGAAGTTGAGAATATAAATAGGAATTGAGGGACCCAACATTCCCTAAGTGCCTCCTGTGGACAAGATGCTCAGCACTGCACTGAAAACTTGGTACAATTCGTCTCATTTAATTGTAACTAAAACTCTACTGTTAAATTAATAATAACCAAACATTAACAGAAGCTTATAGTGTGCCAGGCACTGCGCAATACTAAGTATTTTATATGAACTAACTTATTTAATTATAACACTAAGTCCACGTGTGAGGTACCACTATTATCCTCTGAGCTCAGAAAATGAAATAATTTTACCAAAGTTACATACTCACAAGCTAGGTCTGAATTAAAATCTAACTCTCTTTACATCATCATGCTATCTCTTGAAAAAAAATTAGAGCATCCTCTTGAGAGATTAAAGAGTTTGGAGAATTCCAAATTCTATGAAATATTTATCCTTCTAAGGGTGTATTTTGATGAACAGGTGAGAATCCACATCAATTTATCCTACTCCAGGGTGGCGCCTGTGGGTCAAAGAAGTAGGGCGCCAGCCCCATATGTCAGAGGTGGCAAGTTCAACCCCAGCCCTGGGCAAAAACTGCAAAAAAAAAAAAAACAAACATTTATCCTACTCCAGGAGGTGCTTGAGATCAAGTAAAGCTGAGCAAGGGACAGGATTGCGTGTGACCCACAGGAAAGGTCAGGGTCATATGGTCAGCCCCATTTCACACAGAGTGGAAATTAAGCAGATCAAAATTCACCCTGAAAGGGTTTTGTTTTTTTTAAAGGTGGGGTGATCATAACATCCTCATAATTAGCATTTTTTATTTGGAAATATTTATTAATATCAGACATTTGCTGAACATCTAATGGACCACAGACTCAGAAGTGCTTCTTTGGCTGGCAAAGTTTAGTCGCTCCTGACCAAAACTGAATTCTGGGACAACTGAGGGCAAGTCGGTACAGAAGTGAAAGGAAGAATGTGCCAGAAAGGAGCTTCTGCTGAGCATCTGAAGGAAAGAGGGAGAGGAGACTATTTCTTTCCAAATGCTGAGAAAGGGAACTGTGGGGAGGACTCCAGATCAGACCACCGGACTAACTGGACACATCAGACACCTCAGGGCTCCGTGCTTTAAGCTACTACGGGTTTGATGACTCCCAAGGCTCCAGGAGGCTCCTGTCTCCTTTGCGGTTTGCTAGGTCTTGTAAGTTTCTTTCTGCTCCAAATCAAATGGAAATGTCTAACAAATGTGAGAGCACTGGGCAAATGCAGGAAGGAAAACCTCTCTGTCTCTGAGGGACCTTTGTCTCAATACTGAAAGAAGTGGTCATCCGCTTTCCTTGTCCTCTACTAAATACTTCAAACGTCCACTTGCCAAAATTAAGCAAATAATATAAGGGCAAACCAAAAAGGTTTAAGCTAAATTTCGTGGGATTCATATTTTCTCTCTCTGTTTTTTTTTTTTTTTTTTTTTGAGTATCATTCTTTCACCCTGGGTAGAGTGCCGTAGCATTATAGCTCACAGAAACCTCAAACTCTTAGGCTCAAGTGATCCTCTGGCCTCAGCCTCCCGAGTAGGCTGGGACTATAGGCACCCACCATGCAATTTTTAGAGATGGAGTCTTGCTTTTGCTCAGGCTGGTCTTGAACCCCTGAGCTCAAGCAATCCACCTGTCTCGGCCTCCCAGAGTACTGGGAGTACAGGCATGAGCCACTGTGCCTAGCCTGGGATTCGTATTTTTTTTAATGATGATAAGGAGCAATAAATCTCAAAAAGAGGAAAATAAAAACAAAGTTCTAATTTACTCTATCAAATCCTTCATCCATCACTAATGTTCCCCAATCTCCAAAGTTCAAAGTATACTTAAGAGCTAGAGGAATTCAAGGCTACCGGCTGGAGTGCTCTACATTCTTCGCACATGAGATTTATGTCTTATTCTCTAGCACAGAACACAAAATCTGGCACATCACATATGTTTCATAAATATTTACTGTTTAAGACACTAGAGAATGTTCCATCTGGCTTTGGAACCAAGAATACTTACATTTCACATGAGCAGTGGTTTTGCTTTGGGTGTTTGCTTGCCTGTTTACCTCATTGGCACTGCGGTAGGAAGCCCTGGCTACTGAGTTCTTACAGCAGATTGATGGCCCACCTGCATGGTGGTGCTGTCTTTAATGAAAGCCATTTTAACCACATTTCTATCCCATTTTATCCCCAACTCTTGTTTTGTATTCTCCTTCTGTTTCTCTGTGTCCATCTTGTATCATTTATGGTTTTGACACCTGTATCTAAGGTGCTACCTGGCACACTGGAGGCAATAAATATTGGTCGTATTTCATTAAACCTCTAACCTCTTTCTGAAATAAGACACTTCCCTTTCTTATAAAAGAGCAGCTAAAGAACAAACCCTTCCCTCCAGGTAATCTTGGGAAATTCATAGCTTCCTTCCCAGGGAAAAGAGGATGGCAGTGAGGTTATTCAGCTAAACTTCCTCTTGCTGCCCCTCCCCTCCCCATGTCTTTTATTTTTAGGATGAAAGCTGTCACTCTGTGCTTCACACATGCCTTTGCAAGCATGTCTAAAAACAGCCCAACAAGTAGTTTCTCAAAACTTCTGTCCATCATGAGAATGAAAATAACTCTGTTGTAAAAGATTTTGGAAGTGAGGCTAAGAAAAGAAAACTTCCAGCGAATTCCCAAAGAATTGGAAAGAAGATGTAATTTCTGGACCTTCATTGCCCAAGTAAGGGGAAAGATGGTCAGAAGATGATGACAGAACCCAGGTTTCTTCAGCTGGAAGAGAAAAGTCCATCTCGGTGGGTCCATCGCTGTGGTTTTTCAACACCAAAGAGAACTTTCTTTCCTTCAAGAATTAAAGAATTGGGAAAGTTTTATTAACCCAGAATTAAGAAGAGAGATAAGAATCTAAATCTTGCCCTGATGGCTGCCTCAGAGGCCTGGTAGGTTTACATATTCATAAGTTAAGACGCAAAAGAGAGAGAATGACCTATCACCATTGTAGAAATATCAACATATTGTGGTCGCTGCTTCAGAGTGGTGTGTATCTAAAACTGTTACTTGCGTGCTCCTTTGAGTTATGTATCATACAAACTCCAAAACTTAAATCATCCCTATCCCATACCTCCCACTAAACAAACAAACAAAAGAAACCCCAAACAAACAAAAAAGAATCTGCAAGTGCTGGGATCTTTATCTTTTCGATCTACATTACATTTTTCCAACTAAGTGTAGATCTCAGTACAGTGTCACCTGTTGCAATGCATTCTGTGCTTGCTACACCTATCACATGAAATTCTCCCCCCACATGATAAAAGCATAAGATAACTAAGTCTTCACTCCAAATTCTGCTTCAGGACCATGCACATGGCTGTAGTTTGAGCCACAGAAATAAAAACCTGGAGTCCTGGTGTAGAATTCAGCATAATGCAAATCTCACAGGACAGAAAGGCTAGGGACACAAGGAAAAGATGCATCGAACAGGACCGCCCTGTAGAAACTGAACAGTGAGTTAGTAATGTCTTCTGGAGATTTCATAGTTCAGTATGTGATACCGGAGCAAAGAGTTTAGAAGATTAAGTAGGCGAATATGACAGTCCATTAGAAAAATGTGTTGATGAACATTTACTGAGACTTTATGCAAATTCATCATTTAATCCTCGCAGAAACCCTGCCAGGAAGGCTCTGTTAACCCCATTATGTAGATAGATTGATTGAGTGTTCAAACCCGCCCTCACACAGTGTCAGGCAGGAGCTTGTGCTACTGTCACATCCTCAGCAGCACAAAAGGATCAAAAAGGACCCATCGGAGATCAAAGGAGATGACTGACTGACTTGCGGCAGAATTTTCAAGAGCAATGACAGTGTGGGAGAGTAACAGTTTGCATGTATACTGTAAAGTGACAGGTGACAAGGTCAGGAAGCACTAAAAGCACGAGGACAGAGGATCATCTGCCTCTCACACCTACATGAGCCACTGGCCCGGAGGACCCAAGTCCAACCATGTACGAAACATGGCCCGCCTGGCCAACCCCAAAGCGCACATTTCATCCTGATAAGTCTGAGTCATTAGAACCTCGCTGGACGGTCACTAAGGTAGTTTGTATCTTGTGGGCCTTTTCTGAAAGACTCTTACCTACTGACAGAATTATTGTCATTTGGCTGACAAATTTAAAAGAAATTTTAAAGGCTTAATCAATTGACAAGAGCATTAGAAACACTTCCGCTGTTAATGGCATGCCATTGGAGATCATTTCAGTAACAGCACACTGTCGAGCCACTGAAACTACTACTATAGATGATCATTGCACAAAATGCACAGATACCTGATGCATTTGTCACTAAGTTTGCTCAGTTTAAATTCATCTATGTTTGTCTTATTTGTGATTTTATTTTAATGCTTTGCTTTAATTTTTTTTTTAACTTTAAAGACATGATTTGAGCACTTTTGAAGGACAAAAATAAAGGTATTTCCTACTGAGTGCGCCTTTTTGATCCAGAGGCATCCAGCTAAGGAAATTTTCTTTATGGTAGTCAGTGGCCAGATTTCACAGTTAGTTATAACTCACTGAGAAATTCTGCTTTCTTAGAAGTACTTTAAGACCCTTAAAGCTTGGTAGTACCAACTCTTTGCTGTACTCTTGTATATGAGTGTATTCACATTTATTCTTACCTTGTTAAATTCCAAGGTGCCAACTAGACCTTGCTTGAAGAACATCATGTTAAATGTGGCTTATAATAAATTACAGCCAGCATGCTCATTCTTGACTAATCAAAAAACCTTCCTTCTATTTATACCCAAGTAATTCAATAATTACAGCTAGGAAAAAAAAAAATTAAGCAAGGTGACTGTGTGCCCAGTAATAAAGTTAGAGTAAAGAGCAATCCAAAGATACCCCATTAGCCAAAACTCACTACATGTTTAAAAATATTTTCCTCCATAGCTTGGCGCCTGAGGCTCAAGCAGCTAAGGCTCCAGCCACATATACCAGAGCTGGCGGGTTTGAATCCAGCCTGGGCCCACCAAACAAAATGACGGCTGCAACCAAAAAATAGCCGGGCTTGTGGTGGGCACCTATAGTCCCAGCTACTTGGGAGGCAGAGGCAGGAGAATCGCTTGAGCCCAAGAGTTGGAGGTTGCAGTGAGCTGTGATGCCATGGAACTCTACCCAGAGCAACAGCTTGAGGCTCTGTCTCAAAAAAAAAAAAAAAATTTCCTCCTATGAAATCTACAGGTTTAAAGTTTTCTGAAATTTCAGGATATTACCCCCATAGCTCACATCGCTGTAACTCAGAGCTCACCCACAGCCCGTCTCATCTGTATCTCTGCACACGGCCATGTAGGATGCACACCGCACAGCCCTAGGGTACCAGTCAATCGTAAAAGTCATAAATGTAAATATTTATAATCAAAATTTACAAATTGGCAAATTACAGTAAATTATGAGGTTTTTTCCACAAAAATCAGTTCATTAGAAATAATTTTTCAACTGAACATTTTGAAGAGGGGAGCATAGTTTTCTAATTCACACTAAAACACTACATAAGTTACTGATTCTGCCAATTAAATTAACCAATTTTATTCTCATAAATCAGTTTAAACTAATTATTTGATAATATACATAATAAGGAGTGGGGACTCATTTTCCCTTTTACTGTTGGGGAAAAACTTAACCAAGAACCCTCACATCTTCCAGAAAAATGACATGAGCTACTTTTTTCCAACTTTTTAAAAAATTAGACTTATTACATCAGTTTTGTCACTGCACATTTACAGACCAAGGAAAAAGAGTTATACAGAGTTCCTCAGAGGACACTTTTTAAAGTAGAAAGAAAGTTTTCAAATACATGTATATTTCAAATACATGTATACAGAATAAAAAGAAGTTATTTAATTTCATCTGTATCCAAAGAGAGAGGAGAAGGGGAAAGAAGAGAGGAAGAAGAAACAGAGAGTGACAAATGTAAAGACAGGTAGGGGCTGAGGGAAGAGCAAGGAGAATAAAGAAAGTTACGAAGAAAAAAGGATGGGATAGAAATATGTATAGAATATTTGCGAGTTATACCTCCGACAAAGGCTTAATAACCAGAATACACAGAGAACTCCAATGTATTTACAAGAAAAGAACAAGAGATCCCATCTCAGGATGGGCAAAAGATGTTTCCTTCTGATTGGCTTCAGAGTCTGTATTTTGGGGCAGGAGTACCACAGAAGTGACACAATTCTCAGCACGTCACGTCAGGAGGCATGTGACCAGGTTTGGTTCTGGTACTGGGGATGCTGCACGTTTAAGGAGGTCAGGTTTCTTCGCTGTGAAGTTACTATTTTTCTCCTTTGTAATAAACGCCTTATGTGAGATATTTTCAGACCGTGCATTTGTCTTGCTCCTCCCCCCTCATCGCCTTTCTTCATTTACTAGTTTTGGCCTCCATTGATGACTCTCCTCGGAATCAGTCATCATACGATCGTTGTTAAATGACTGCTGATTCCCTCATTTCATCTACATTTACTAGTTATCTTCTCCCCCCACCCCAGTTTTACTGAAGTATAAGTGACAAATAAAAGTTGTGTATATTCAAGGTATATAGTGGTTTTGATACAAGGTTTTGTATACATATACATTGTGAAATAACTACCACAGTCAAGATAACCTGCATGTCCATCCCCTCACATTGTGACCATATTGTTTTACTAGTAGTCTTCCTGGGTAAGCAGGAACTTTCTCTTTTCTTTTATCTGTTTATATTACTGTGGACCTCATGAATTTTTATTTTAGTCAGTGGTTTATAATCCTTTCTCATTTAATTTGATGTTCAAATTGCCCAGTGGAAGCCCCTTGAGTTGGGCCTCTTGAGTCCTTTCAGCACACCTCCTCTTTTCTGGTCCAATAAAATACATTCCAGGCTCATTTTTTCCTTTCCCTGGTCCAGCTCTGGAGTCAGCCATTTCTGGAAGGACACCTGCTTTCTTTAAGTGGAGAATGCTATTTAGAAACTGCGATCTGGGAGCAAGATGAGTTCCTGTCACGAGGGTGGCTTCTCAGCCCTCTTAGTAACACAGCTAGGAAATAGACGGTGGATACACATCCGGATACATGTGTGTGTCTGAGTTTATGCCTACCCAACTGTCTATATCCATTTTGATCAAGTTCACATGAATTTTTCCCTTCCAACACCAGTGTGTTTATTCTATTCTTTCCCTTTTCCATATTTATAACTCCCTTCTCTGACAGAGAGAAAACTGACTGTCGGTTTCCACAGCATAGTTACTTATTTGCTCAGTCCTAGAATATACTAAAAATAGTTTCAGAATCACAAAAGCGTGTTTCTGAAAAAGAAGCCTACTAACTAGAGAAGTTCAGTATTTAATGGGAGCTTTATTTTTCTTTTTCTCTGTAGCCTCAGGCATGTAGTACAAACACCAACTTTCAATTTGTGCAGTTTCTTGGGTTTGTCCTCCTTGCTCCTCCCATTTCAATGACGATGATTCACTTAAAATGTGCTTTGGTTCATCAGTTTCTGTTCCTATTTCATTTTAGAGTCCCCCCCATACTTTTTATTTTATTTACCTTCTTTAAGTATGGGAACTCTTGAGGTAAGTATTTCTTTTATTTTAGTGAGAGGACTGAATTTTGCTTCCTTTTTTGTCGGGTGCAAATTCAGGGAATGGCAGAACAGCTGAGGGGGTGAGTTTTCGGGAAGGAGGAGAAGTCCCGGGGAGGCTGAGGAATTGCAGGCGACTTACCCCATTGAAGTGGGGCC
>CAUYRH010118488.1:0-81781 GCA_963574655.1 Perodicticus potto
CATATTCTTGTGTTATAATTGGGTTATAGCCTTCCTATGAAAGCTATAAATTAACTTCATAGTAGAGCTGAGTACAATGGATACTTTTTCTTCCATTCTTGTGATACTTTGCTAAGAAGAATATGTTCCAGCTCCATCCATACACTATACATATCTGTCAAGGATACCACAGTAAAGCTGGAGGAGAGAAAAGTTATTATCTGTTTTAATTTATACTAGAGGTGTGCTTTGAAAGGAAATGCATATTTGGGGAGTTTGGGGTTAGAGGAAATTTGTGGTGCACATGGACAAAGCAAAGAATCCTCCTGGGAATCCCCAGTCTTGCTTCTGTGCAGCAGTCTGAGTGTGAGCACAGGGGTCTGTGTCACGGTTGTGATGTGCAGAAGAGCGTTGGGACAGCAGGTGTAAAGGCCCTGAGGCTGAAAGTTCTCAGAACGGCCAGGGGACGCTGGGAAGCCCATTCTGCTGTGTTCCTGCTGGGCACACTTTCTGTACAAGCCTCCGTTCATTGACACTGGACTTTTGAAAGATAGGAGGACACAACCTGAGTGATGGAACTGGAGGCTATTGTGAAATGTGATGTTTCCACAACAGAAGGAACATGGGCGCGTCAAGTGGAGAGGAGCCCTGGAAAGGCTGTGGTGGTGTAATCTGAGCTTCCCTATGTGTGGCCCCTCAGACAAGGATTTGGATTCAAGTCGAGCCTTTGAGAGACCCTAGAAAGCCTCGTGAGGGATCCCTGAGAAGAACCCGCTGCATAATTTGCAGGACTCCGTGCAAAATGAACTCACAGGGCCCCTTGTTTAAAATTGATTAAACATTCCAGGACAAAGGAACAGAGCAGGAAGCCAAGGGCGGGCTCCGTGCACCTGCGCTGTGGCAGACCCACGAAGCTGACTGATAATGGGTCGTCTGCCGCAGGCAGCTCAAATCATGGGTGGGCCTGAGAGGAGGGGAACATGTGCGGCAATCTCTCCCCATGGGCTGAGGGCAGCTTGGGGGCTTTGCCTTCCTTGCCGTTCTGGTGTGCCCTGTGTACACAGGCTAAGCCTGTTCTAGGGGTATGGAGTATCTCAGACACACGGGAACTCATCGTGTTTGTGGACCATCTGTGATGGCCTCTAGGGTAGACTGAGGCAGGGCACCCGAACCACCAGTTGTAGATACCCACTCAGATCAGCCCTGTGAAGAAGCCTCTTTGGCACAGGACCCGGATCTCTCTGAGGCTCGGCTGCTGGTCTCCCGGACTGGCCTTCAGGCCCAGCGTGTGAAAGACAGCACAGTACTGGGTGGCAGGCGAGTCTTTGCTCAGAACCCAGACTGCCATGGAGAGGGGCTGGAGGTGGCTCGAGTGCCCACACGACTGTCTAGACGAGGTCCCGGGAGTGCGTGGAAACCACGTGGAGAGAGTGAGTGAGCTACGAGTGTGTGAGGAGAAAGGCCGAGGCAGGCCTGGCCCCTTATTGCAGCACTCTGGGGAGCATTAAAAATGTCCACTGAAATTCCACTTACCGTAAAGCTACCGCCTAGCAGCATTTTAATAGTCCCTATGAAGTTCGCGACAATATCTTCATGCCTCCACCTTTGTAATTGTATGATAATGCACCCATATGGCCTGTCTTAAAAATAAATGTCACTTTGTGTGTCCAAGGTTTACAACACGATGCTGTGGGACTCACACAGACACGTGGATAGGCTGAGACGGTCAGCGTTCCTGTCATCTCACGTAGCTCCTTTTTATGACAAGAACAGCTAAAATCTTACTTGACACCAATCTCTAGTGCAAAACACTTTTGTTAACGTCTCACCAGGTACCTTGCATCTCGAGGCTTCTTTATCCCACGTGGCTGTGATTTTGTATCCTGTGACCTGTCCCCTCCCTCTCTCCTACCTGCGATAACCACTGTTGCCTTCTCTACCTCTGTGTACTTGAGTCCTTGAAAACATTCCCGGCGAGGAATATTTCCTGGAATGTTCAATGTTTTAAGGGAGACCATGCAACGGGCCGTGTTTGTGAATGGGCGTCTGCTGCGGGCAGCTCAAACCCACGGGTGGGCCCGTGAGGAGGGCACACTTGCCACCCTCTCTCCCCAACGGGCTGAGGGCGGCTTGGGGGCTTTGCCTTCCTTGCTGTTCTCCCCTGTCCCAAAAAAGTTTTCTTTCTGCATTTGTCCCGGGCTTTTCTGTGTCTTCAAAAGTGGAATATAGTCTTCTTATTCTGGGGCGGAGGCAGTGCTACCTGTGTGCTATAAAGAGAGGCTTTCCAAGCCAGGCAGCATTTGCTGGGTGTGGCAGGTTAGAGCTGCGTCCCTGAGCAGACGTGAGGGGATGTGAGCAAAAGTGAGTGTCTCAGAGTGCATGAGAGCTGCAGAGCCAGGCCACTGGGGTCCTTGTGAACCTTATGTGGAACTGTGCTGCTCAGGCATCTTTCATTAATACCCCCAATCCTCTGCGCACCTTCTGTGTACAGGCACCCACTTAATGAATACTGACCAGTCCCTGCCGTGGGCCTGCGCTAGGCAGGGAGGCCTCTGGCATGAAGAAGGCCGGCCAGCTGGGCTGTCACAGAGCTTGTATTTTGGTGGGGAGACAGATGACAAGTAGGCGAACAACAAATTGACAGTTGAGGACAGTGAGCAGCACTATGAGAAGATGTGCCAGAGAGACAGTTAGGAACTGGTTTTCCCTGGAGAGGTGGAGGTGGGTGGGGACACATTGGAAGGCAACAAGTGTGAACTCAGTGTGCATGGTAAGGTGGACGGCGCCATGCGGGGGAGGGGGCACCTGGGTGGTGCAGGCAGAGCAGTGTGGGTGGCCCTGCACAGCTATATCTGAGGGAGGGGCTGAGCCGGTGTCTGTTTTGTAGAGTGGAAGGGAGGGAAAGGTCCAGGGTGACCTCTGGTTTTGCACAGAGGCAGGTGGGTGGTGGAGCCGACCCCTGGAATGGGGAATAGTGAGGGGATGTTTGAAGTAGGGCCAGGGAGACTCGCTCAGGGTGGGCGTGAGGGCAGGGATAGGCAGGCGAATGTTCTCCCCCTAGGAACCCACTGGGACTAATCAGTCTCGTGGGTTTAATGTGTGTTTTCAGGAACGTCGTTGATGATTGTCTAAGAATATGATTGAAGTGTAATTATGAAAAAATGGAAAGTTTGGTTTTGGGGAGAAAATATTCTATGCTACTTCAGATCCAAATTCTATGTTAGAGTAACATTTCAGATTTTCTAATTTCTAAGGATTTAGGAAAAAGTCTCTGTTCTCTCAGAGGCCACTGTAACTGGTGTGTGCTTGTGGGACAGAAGTCACACATTGAGGTGCCGTGACCATTATCCAGGGAGGCACTGGCTTTAGCTCAATGTTAATTTAAAACTGTTAATTTTACTTAATAAAATGACATATTTGTGAAATAATTTTGCATATGCAAATACATTATAAAACTAAAATGAGATCCTCTTCTTTTTAATGTTGGCCAGAGTTGGATTTTTCCAGCCAGCAGTTTAAGTTTGTTAACAATATTGAAACAGAATTATGAAAAATAGGTGATAACCCTGTGATCCAGATCAAGGTGCTGGGCCTGCTGGGGTGCAGAGACCCTGCAACCATGGTCTTTGTCACAGGCTTTCAGCCTCTGGAGACTGAGAGACTTGTACTTTCTTTGCAGAGGGTGGGGGTGAAGTGAAGGGTTGGTGGCTTCTCCACCCTCCAACTTGGCCATGTGCAGATTTGAGGGAGCCACAGCCAACATGACGCATGTTGGATTTCCCGTGCCGAGTGGCACCAGCATATCCGGGGCCCAAGCCGAGGTGGCCACCTGGTCTGTCTGTCCCTTAACTCATGCCCTGGGGCCACTTTCTCTTTTGGACAGCTGTTCCTTCCTAATTCCCAGCTTTGATCATAAAACACCAATTAATTGCCTTAACTAATAGAAAAAAAAATCTGTCAAGACTCTTTCAAGACATTTCATAGAATTTATATATCTCTCATCGACCTTTGACTCAGCAGACAGAAATTATTAATTGGGCAATCTGAATGATCTTAATATTGATTTAAGCTTTTCAATGGTTTTTCGGATGTTTTATCCTAATGCCATCACGAGACTCAGATAGGCAAAAATGATCCTGTAACTTATCAGATTTCTGTATCTTGAGACTTAGCACCTTTTATCCCATTTCTAACTACTTTAACATTGTACATGTTTTAGACATATTGGGTGCGTTTCCTGTTTTTCGATGGTCAGAGCCCAGGACCCATGCTCTGGAGTGGTATCAAGGGGCCTTTGATTTAACAAGTTATAGGGAAGAATATCATCCAAATTTTAATTATGTCCTAACCCAAATAATATTTTCTGGTGGTTTTCCTTTAGCTGGATGATGTCAGTACTTCTATTAATAAACTTACTTATTCAGTGGTTCTGAGTGTACAATCTATTGATACATAAAGAAGGATGTTAAATTCCCATAATTGGGACCTTGTGATATCAATAATCTGGATCCTAGTGCAGAACGTTACAGCGTCAAGAAATCACTCACACCACAAATACTGTGTCTACCGTCACTTCTCACCTTCCAGCAGAAAGGGGCCCTGCCGTGGTGAGCACTCTGCTTTTTCAGTAGAACAGTCTTTGCTCTATGTGGCTACAAACCTCTCGGTCTGAGTCGCCTTCCCCAGAAGCCTTTAGGGAGACCTGGAGCAAGTGCAGGTGTGTGGAGGGTGCTGCAGGAAGCTGACATCCGTGTCATTCCCGAACATCTCAGATGTTATAAGGCTCTGTGACCTGAGTCATGTCAATCTGACCTTAGAGAGGTAACTGTGCATAATTATGCCTTTACATTATGCCCATACGGCCCATACAAGAAACAGCCATATGTAACTTAAATTTGCATTTTCAATAAAACTTCCATTGACAGTTTGCTCGGAGTCACATGGCTCAGCTTCCCCCTAGAGCTCAAGGAGCTGCTGTGTTTCCTGCGAATAAGCCTGACTGCCGGGAAGTTTGTTCAGAGTTTAAGTGTGCTTAATTTTTGTAATTTCTTTCTTTCTTTCTTTCTTTCTTTCTTTTTTTTTTTTTTTTTGCAGTTTTTGGCTGGGGCTGGGTTTGAACCCGCTACCTCTGGCATATGGGGCTGGCACCCTACTCCTTTGAGCCACAGGCACTGCCCAATTTTTGTAATTTCTGTCTGTCTGATCCGTCTGCCTCTCCCTCCCTCCTCTCCTGACCCTGGGTCTGTCCATCCATCCATCCATTTCTTGTCTGCAGGTAAGGAGGTATGGTGACCTCTTACCCCTCCAGCCAACCTTTACTTTTGATGTCCGTCCTTTTATCAATGTTAGTTAATTTTGTTCTTATTTTGTCCACACTCTTGTCACCATTTGAAATCCCAGTGAACAGCCTGTAGATGGGCGAGGACCCGTTCGTGCCAAGTCTTAACGTTGGGTAATGGCCGATAGGCTCTTTGAAAATGTATAGGACTTTCAGCAATGGCCTTAAATTCAAATGACTGACTCACGTGGGGAACT
Source organism: Perodicticus potto (assembly GCA_963574655.1). Lineage (NCBI taxonomy): Eukaryota > Metazoa > Chordata > Mammalia > Primates > Lorisidae > Perodicticus > Perodicticus potto. Next base: position 5,515 of record CAUYRH010118488.1, read on the forward strand.
TCAAACCCTGATGGTGCCTGGTACAGAGGTTACTGGAGAGTAGGGCAGGCTTCCTGCCTTTCTCTGTGTAGATAGCCTTGCACAAGGACTGACTATGTAGACCCACAGCCATGCATGACTTTAGTTAAGCACATATAGCTATGAATAGATAAAAAATAGAGCCGCCTGGATAAGTCCATGGTGCCCATTAAAAGACTGTGTTAATTAAATCCCCGAAGTCCATGGCCATAAGCTTTTGCAAGCCTGTTGCCCTATGAAACTTCACTCTTGTGACCACCCCATGGCTCTGACTAGTAAAAGATTAACTGGCATGTCATTCATTTGTATTCAAACACTGTAACAGTATGTACTGGGTCTCAACAGGGTGCTAGACGCCCTTGCAGGTGGTAGCAACAAAACTCACTCAGCCCTGGCCCTCATGAACCTATAGTCAAGTAGTTAAGATTAAATATTGTTGCTATTATCATGGAGAAAGAGAGAATCCCTGAGGGAAGACACAGTTCGGGCTGGTGAATGTGTAGGGTCTGAACTTGCTGTGAGCGCTGAGGGGCTGTCCGGAGCTGCTGTTCAGGGAGGGTGTCCAGGACCCCTGGGGGTGTCTCTCAGGGGACACCCTCTCCCCTCCCCGGCCAGTCCTGTCTCCTTCCCCCTGGCCTTTGTGGTCTCTGGACTCCTCATCGCAGTGTGTTAGGTCAGCCACGTGCACTTACTGGTAATGCCGCCGTTTAGCTTTTTCTTATAACTAGAGAGTTATTTTCATGATGTTTGGAATAAATAAAAATATTTCCACAACATTTCATAAATACTGATTTAAAAAAATTGTATTATTTGAAAAATTAGTACATCAGTAGCATATGCTCTTGGTAGAAAATATAGATAAGCAGATACTAAATCCACAACTAATGCACTGCTAAGAGATAAATGCTTCAACATTCAGATGGAGTAAAAATCCCATCTCTTGTCTTTCACCTAATTATTATAATACTGTAACTATAGCACACAAACGTATGTGTGTATAAATACAAAACTGGAAATATTGTTTTGTAAATGTTGGTTAATAATCTATTAGCATCTTCCTATATTAATAACTATTTTCTGCAACATTATAGAATATCTTTTGATTATAAATATGTCTATGCAAAATTTTCAGAATTTCAGAAGTTTTAACAAGGTACTTAAGAGCACTCATTATTTGACCATTCAGACGTATTTTATTTGTGTCTGTGTTGGACACAGATCTTGCTGTGTTGCCCACGTTAGAATACCATGACATCAGCCTCCTTCACAGCAACCTCAAACTCCTGGGCTCAAGGGAGCCTCCTGCCTCAGGCTCCCAAGTAGCTAGGAGCCCCGCCTCCCACCACAGTCCCTCCACCACCCCCTTCCCTCACCTTCCTGCCCCAGTCCTGTTTGTGGAAAAACTATCTTTGTGAGATCGGTCCCTGGTGCCAAAATGGTTGGGGGTTGGGGGATTGCTGTTCTAGGCCATTGGGTTTTTTTTTTTTGGAAAATACGTATAATTAATTTTCTCTGATTACGGAAATAACGCACATTTAGAAAAGTACTCACTCGCTCTCCCACCTGCACATCTCAGACAGTCTGAGGAACACCGATGCTCTCCTCTCAGCAAGCAGGTGCGGAGGGCACAGCCCCCTCTGTGGGACATGGTGGCACGGCCCCTGCACCCTCCATTCTCAGGCACGGCCCCTGCACCCTCCATTCTCAGGCGCCTGAGTCTGTCCTGGGTGAAGGCACATTTTGATGTTGTGAGTCTGTTTCTTCCTGCCAGCACAGTAGAGGCTCAGTTTAAAATTTCAGTTCAGATTCATCAGGCAGCTATAGAAGCTCTGCATTTCAGTCCGTCTGCTACTCCCTGAGGGTGCCTGAGGTTTTCCTGTGATCCCGTCAAAATCCGCCAGAGGCTGACACGCAGCCGTGACAGGACGCCGGCTAGCCCCGCGCCAACACCGGGCCAACCCTGCTTCTCACTGCGGCCGCATGTTGGAGTCATGTGGGATCTGTCTTTATGTTCCAAAGCCCACGATTTACCCCAGTCCCGTGAAATCAGGCTCCTGAGGTGGGACTGTGGCATTGGCATTTAAATCTCCTCCGGTGATTCCGACCGGCAGCCAGGACTGTGGCCACGTCGGTCGACAGGCGTCCCTCCTTTATTGATTGTGTGCATTTCCAAAAAGTTGGTTGTACTGTGAATTTGGGGGAAAGAATTTCTAACACTTTGTTATTATTAAATTGAAAATGTGTACCTACAAAAGTGTGGCCCACTACACCGAGCCGAGTCTTTGTTAAATTAAGGGGTTAAGGTTCTAAACATTTTTGCCACACTTTGGGGAAAACATTGGTGTAGGCCTAGAGAGGCTGGGGAACTTGTTCAAGGTCGTCAATCAAGCCAGTGTGTTACCTGAGAGTGGATGTGAAGCTTTGACTACAGAGAGGTTTGGAATTGAACTGAAATGAGATTTCTGGATTAGCTGTGCACTGCAATTACCTGATCTATCTTTTTCTCACTATGAGGCAGGTATTCTGTGATTTTGTGTAATAATGGTTCTTTGTGAAATGAGCTTGACCTGGAGAAAAATGGCAAGATGGGTAGCATGCTGGTGAATTTTGTGATTTCTATAGATCGAAATCTAATTTTGCATTTTGGTGTCAGTATTCCCACATGCTATTTCTACCTCATCATTATCGGTCTTTTTTCTTTAGTTTTAAATCTTAGTTTGAGGAAGAACTTTGATGAATTAGACATTTTAGACTTGAAAGAAGAGGTTTACATGAGACAGAATAGTGATTTACAAGTAGTAACTTAATAGCCTAAGGGGAAAGGTCATCGGTGTAGAAATGAACTTGGGAATGACTGTGTCATAACTACGAAGCTCTCCGTATGGCTGAGTCCACCTTGTGTGGGGCCTCCCTGAAGCCCCTGGAGGATGATGGCTGACGCTGGTTGCTCTGACACTTGCAATTTCCAAGTGCTGCCCCATCGCAGTCACCTCCGTCACTTGCGTCTATCTAGGCCTCTGGGACCCCGCGTGGTCCCCCCACACGGCCTGCTGGCCACGTGAGGGTCTCTGCAGGTGAGTGAGATCTGCCGCCCATGTCCTGTCGGTCTCTCCTCCCTCTCGGGGCTTCTGTCACTGCTCTGTCTGGAGTCACATTGTGCCTCCCACTTATTATCTCAGAACAGTGTCCCCAGTGAAACCCAGATGCACAGGGACACATCCTGTAGCAAACTATTATAACCTTTATGGAAAGCAGGATAGAGAATTCTCCAACAGCTAAAAGTAGACCTTCCATTTGATCCCACAACCCCATTAGTAGACATCTACCCAGAAGAACAAAAATCATTTAACTATAAATACATGTGACTAGAATGTTCATTGCGGCCCTGCCTGCCTCTGGCCAGCCCCAGGTCCTGAGTGACGGCGGGATTTGGCTGCTACTGCGCACACCTGCTGGGCATTTCCATGGCGGCACGGTTTTCCCTCCTGTGATGATGCCACAGTTTGGCCTCACGGGTGGAGAGCACCAGAGTCATTGCTTTGGCTGTTGCCAAGTGTCCCGTGTCAGCACTTCTGCGTGCTTTCTTCAGGTGCGGGCATCAGGCTTTTCTCTGGGACGCGCCCCCAAGGAGGGACTGCGGGGTCATGGGCAAATGCAAAGTGATCTCCAAAGGGTGGTGGAAGCTCCTCTTTGAGACCCATGGGCCACGCTCTCTCCAAATATCAGAATTCTCAATTTTTGCTAACATATTGGGCATAGAACAGTGTCTTACTGTTCGGAGTTCCAATGGTGCTGGTTCCTTGTGGGAGTGAATGTCTTTTCCTGTGTTCTTTGGATTTCCTGCTCTGCCCTTAGAGGCAGTTTTGCCCCTTCCTTTCCAATCTTTATGACTTTAATGCACGTCACTGCCCTCACTGCGCTGGCCTGACTCTCCAGGGCAGCACTGAATAAGAGCCACCAGGGTGGCCATCCAGGAATGCTGCTCCCAAGTTTTCCCACAACGAATGACATTCACAGGAGGCATTTTATACTCTTTTTTTTTATTCCTAGCTTCGGTGAAGTTCGAGTGTATCAGATGTGTTTTCTCTAACTACTGAGATAACCACTTGATGTTCTTATTTCATTTGGTGATACGGTGGATGAACTTGATGGATTTTCAAATATTAAAATACCCTTGCATTTTTGAAATAAACACAGCCACGTCATATTTTGTTTTGCTGGGTCTGAATTACTAATGCTTTATTTAGGGTTTTGGCATGTGCACTCATGAATGAGGCTGGTCATGTTTAAAATTGGCATCAAGTTTACGCTGGCCTCTGAAATATTCCTATTTCATTTTCTAGAAGAATAAAGTTGCACAAGATGGGAATGATCCATTTCCTGATAATTCGTGTGAACTCACTTGTAAAGACCATCTTGTCTTGTGTTTTCTTTCTAGGAAAATCCTTAACTATGGCTTTGATTCTTTAGTAGTAAAAAGATTGCTCAGGAATTCCTTTTCTTTTTAAGTTCTCATAAGTTACATTATAAAAAATTGCCTCTTTGTCCAAGTGTTCACATTTTTGGCATTTTTGGATTTAACATTATGTCTCTTTATTAATGACCAATATTCCTTAGTTTTATGTTCTGTCTGTATTTCTTTTCTTTTCTTTTTTTTTGAGACGGAGTCTCACTATGTAGCCCCTTGGTAGAGAGCTGCAGCGTCACAGCTCAAGCAACCTCAAACTCTTGGGCTCCAGTGATTCTCCTGCCTCAGCCTCCCAAGTGGCTGGGACTATAGGCACCTGCCACAACACCCAGCCATTTTTTTTTTTTTTTTATCGCCCTTGGTAGAGTGTCATGGCATCACAGCTTACAGCAACCTCCAGCTCCTGGGCTTAGGTGATTCTTTTGCCTCAGCCTCCCAAGTAGCTGGGACTAGAGGCGCCTGCCACAATGCCCTGCTATTTTTCTCTTTTGCAGTTCAGCCGAGGCCAGGTGCCACCTACGGTGTATGGGACCGGTGCCCTACTCCATGAGCCACAGGCGCTGCCCCTGTCTGTATTTCTGTACCAGTTTCGCCAGCAATTTGTCTATTAACTGTTTCTGAAGAACCAAATTGAGTTCAGCTGATGGTCTTCAGATCCTTGGGGGTCAAAAGGAAGAGGCAAGTTTTGGAGTGGAGTGAATTCACCTGGGCTCAGGTCCACTGGGGCCCGGCCATCAGAGAGAGGGGCAGTGTTAAATGCTGCACCAGTGGCAATTGTGACCTGTTGCTGGGTAAGACCTTACTCCTCGACTCAGGCCCCTCCTGCCTCCCCTAGCCTCCTGCCCCCAATAACGAAGGCACGCTGGGTGACGGCATCAGGGACTGAAGCTGTCTGTGGACTAGAAGCACCATGGGGACAGGCAAGGGCCTGACCTTGAGTCAGGAGCAGAGCTTTTGGTGTCCAGGTGGGACTAATGGGATGGACTTCCTGTAATTCATGGGAAAATCTGTGGGCCCTGCCTGGGTATTCACCCAGGGACAGAGAGAGAGAATCTTCGCCAAGTGGCTTGAGAGGGACAGAAGGAATTAAAAGCAGAACTACGTCGGCTGTCCTACAAACTCCCCATTGGAGTGGCTTCCCCTCATCACAAAGTGGGGCACACCTGAGGCTTCCTCCGGGGAGGCACGGATGTCTCAGCGGCAGCGTGAGCACTGTACGTCGTCTTGTTTGCTTTAGAATTCACGGTGCTCCTGCGTGGAAGACAGGGAGGGAGAGCTCTCCAGGCTGACAACCAGGGTGATGATCGTGGACTTCAAAGGCAAAGGCTTACTTGGGTCAGTGGGTCACAGGGCATTTTTCTTATTTTTTTTTGTCAATGAAGTTGAATTTACTAAGTATTTTCCCTGGCCCATCCCATTTTATTTCTGAGTACTTTTTCTATGGAATTTGTCATGAAAAGTTCAGATCAACATTGATGGTGTCTTATAACTGCAAGTGGTTGTGGATACTTGATTTATGCTCAGTTTAAAAATTTGTAGACAATTAGCTGCATAGAACTTGTTTCAGATTAATATGAGGGTGCCAATGATTAGGTTACTCTGTGTTTGTTAGGTGAAGCTCAAGTTGTAGTTGAGCCCTTCTCCCAGGGGTGTGCTGTGTACCCTACATTGTGTATCTTAGGTGAGAGCTGACCCGTCCCCTCCATCCTTGTCTCTTCTCTTACCCCCCTACCCCACTTGAATTTAATTGTGTTTTTCTCTCTTATGGGCGTGTAGTTGTTTATTGGGTTCACATTGGTTTTGAGCACATTGGATATTTGCTTTTCTACTGTGATACTTTACTAAGAAAAATGTTCTTCACCTCCCTCCAGGTTAATACAGAAGATGTAAAGTCTCCATCCGTTTTTATGGCTGAATAGTATTCCATGGTATACGTATACCCGTAGCTTGTGAATCCATTCATGGGCTGATAGGCACTTGGGTTGATTCCACATCTTGTTGAGTGTGAATTGAGCTTCAATGAACATTCTAGTCAAATGTATTTATAGTTAAATAATTTTTGTTCTTCTGGGTAGATGTCTAGTAATGGGGTTGTGGGATCAAATGGAAGGTCTACTTTTAGCTGTTTGAGAATTCTCTATTCTTCTTTCCATAAAGGTTGTATCAGTTTGCAGTCCCACCAGCAGTGTAGAAGTGTTCTCTCTCTCCACATCCATGCCAGCATCTGCAGCTTTGGGAATTTGTGATTTTGGCCATTCTCTTTGGGGGTAGGTATTGTCTCAGGGTGGTTTTGATTTGCATTTCTCTGATGACTAGTGACCATGAACATTTTTTCATATGTTTGTTAGCCATTCATCTGTCTTCTTTAGAGAAGATTTTATTCATGTCTCTTACCTACTTATAAATGGGATTGTTTGCTTTTTTCTTGTTGATTAGTTTGAGTTCTCTGTAGATTCTAGTTATCAGGCCTTTGTCAGATTCAGCATGCAAATATCTTCTCCCATTTTGAAGGTTGTCAGTTTACTTTAGTTGTGGTACCCTTAGCTTTTTTTTAGTTGTGGTGCAGAAGCTTTTTAGCTTGATCATGTCTCATTTATTTGTTTTTGGTATTGCTGCAATTGCCAAGGGGGTCTTCTTTATGACTTCTTTTCCCAGGCTGATAGTATCGAGAATTTTTCCCATACTTGCTTCTAGAATCTTTATTGTTTTGTGTCTTAAATTTAAATATCTTTTATCCAGTGAGAGTCAATTTTTTGTAAGTGGTGAGAGGTGTGGGTCCAGTTTCAGTCTTCTACATGTAGCTAACCAGTTCTTCCAGAGCTGTTTATTAAATAGAGATTCTTTTCCCCAGTGCATACTTTTGTTTGGTTCTTAATTATTCCATAGGTCTAAATCTCTGTTTTTGTGCTAGTACCATGCTGTTTTGATCACTGTAGACTTGTAGTATAATCTCAAGTCTAGTAATATGATACCTCCAGATTTATTTTTATTTCTTAAAATTGCTTTGGATATTTGGAGTATTTTCTGGTTCATATAACACAAAGTACTATTTTTTCAAGTTCTTTGATGTATGATGTTGGTGCTTTGATGGGGATTGCATTGAATTTGTAGATTAAATCAAAGACATGACACCCTTCACAGTAGCTTCAAAGAAAATGATATACCTGGGAATGTACCTAACAAAGGACATAAAGGATCTTTACAGAGAGAACTATGAAACCCTGAGAAAAAAATAAGCAGAGGATGTTAACAAATTAAAGAACATACCATGCTCATGGCTGGGAGAAATCAGCCTTGTTAAAATGTCCATATAATCCAAAGAACCCATCTTTATTTCCTGAAAACATCCTATCATTATCTCATTCTCTACATTAGGAAAATTTGGATCTCCCAAGTATATCACAGTAAGAGATTTGAATGACGGTACCTCCAAGAGGAAAGTAGCCCAACGTCCTTCACTCCTAAGGACATCTCTCAAGGGCCCTATAGATTCTATCCACACAGGCTTCATCACAGCCCTTGACCTGCACGGCCGCTGGCCAGGACTGGAATGAGGTCACTCACGGCTGACTTCTCACCCTTCTCAGGCCTTGTGTGTCTCGGGACAGAGTTTGCTGGCTGTCACTTCAGGTTTGGGATTTCACTTCTGAGCACTTGTCTATCTGGCAGCTCTCAGGATAAGTCCCCTGGACACCTGTGGGTCTCACACTCACTCTTGTATTACACAGGTTACCTTGGCATTCGCAACATTTGACCATAACACTGCTGTGACTTAATAGCTATCTTAGGTGACTGTTCCCTCACCCCCTTCCCTGGCTCCCTCTCTCTTTTTTCAAGTAGATCAGCCATTATGTCTAGACAGTGTCATTCAAAATATTGTCAGTAATGGCTGCACATTATTACATAATCTTGGGTGATATTGCTAAATCTTTTGCTTCAAGGAAAATGTTAACTGACCTTACAATGCTAATGGTGCAGGCCTGTTTCTCTTAAAAATAATTATAGACCAATAAATTATGGACTGAATTGTAGATTATTTTACTATGATGTCCCTTTAGATTTTGATATGATAATTGATTTAATTTATAACACTTTGTTTTTCCTCCTCTTGTTAACTGTTGAGTAAAGCAGCAGTAGTGGTCATGACGGCAGGTGCAGGGGTACCAATTACACTCCACTAGCCCATGTTCACTGGTGTCTGATCATCCACACGCGGGTGTTGGGTATCCTGTCTGCCTGGCTCCCATCCAGTCCAGCTACCTGCTCTCCGGCGGGACGTCTTTTGGGTTTAGCATCAGTTTCACTTTACTCTGCTCTGATGCTTAGGGTGATTGTTGCCTTCAGACTGCAGGAGATCACTGGCAGCAGGATGGAGAAAATGGGTGATATGGCAAATGTGCTGAAGTCCCAGGGCAGAGGGGAAGGGTAGATGGCGTCTAACGAGCAACTGAGTCAGACCCCTAGGTTGACACATGTGGCTGACAGTTTGGGCAAAGTCTCTTATGGAAGATGTGCCCACGTCCACCCCTCCCCTTCCTGCTCCCTGCTCCCTCCTGGCCTCCACCTCTTCCTGCCTCCTTCCCACCTTTCTCTCACACCGTTGTTCATCCTCCTTGGTCAGTGTCCATTCTGTCAGCATCTACTGAGCTCCTCCCTGCAGGCTGAGCGTACAGACCTGCCCTTGGAGCGTGTGCCCGTGGGTGGGGAAGCTTGATCAGGTTGGCCAGATGTGAGGGTGGAGCTGCCAGGCACGGGGGCATCTAGGTGGGGCTGGCCTTGGGCAGGTGGGAGTCAGCCTGGTGCACACGTATTCCAGAAGGGCACATTGCACACATGGAACTGCGGGAACAGGAAAGGCCACACAGCATCCTGCCAGAATTCAGTCTGCCTTTCCTGGGCACCAGGTGGCTCTGTGCATGGGGAGACAGCACCCGGCGGATCTACACATAGGTGGGGAGCAGCTGGGATGCTCCCATGGCCTGTGGGAGTCAGGGCTCCTGGGGCTATGAGCTGAGTGCTGGCACAGACTGCCCCGCAGATTGGTGGAGGCTGCCATGGCCTACATGCCTCAGCCCCACTGATGATACCCCATTCCCCTGACTTGCCCTACAGCCTCCAGAGTTGTGTCATGAGCTCCATTTAGGAGAGACAAAGCCGAAGCCCGGAGAGGCCGATGTCAGCTGCCAAGGTCAGATATCTGGTCAGTGGTTGAAGTGATGTTTGGGCCCATGTGTGCCCACTTCCCACCCTGTGCTCCCCTCTGCATGAACAGCTGCAGTCTGTGTGGCTGTGGTCAGAGGGTCTTGAGGACTTGAACTGCTCATCAGCACTGACCACCATCGGACTTCTAGGTTAGAACACAAACACTCTTCTGTCCCTGCTTGCTTCAAGTTTGTGCCTGTGTGAGGAGAAGTTTGTTGGGAGAGCTGAGTGAGTGTCCTACATGGTGGACAGCCTGGGCTGGACTCCGGCCCACTGTGCTCTAGCCGGGCAGCTCAGCCTTGTGCACTCAGTTTCCCGTCTTTCAAATGAAGTGAGTTATTACCTGATGGAGTTTTCAGATGAACTACTGAGAGCACAGCGGTCACGTAGCAAGCATCTCCAGGCATTGGTTACCGCCACTGGACATGGTGGACAACACTGAGTGTGTGAATCTATAAAGCAGCTCCAAAATTGCATGATCTTATGACCTAGTTAGGAAAATGATATGTAGTTGGAAAATCAAAGTAAAAATGTAAAGCCTCTCCAGAAATTAAACAATTAGCCCCCCAGGTAGGACACCGGTCCAGGAACGTGGAGAGGACATGCCTTTGATGCATGACGGAAGCTCGACTTGAACGGGAGCCTGAAGACTTAAGTTTATGGGAGACGATGTCCTAGAAAGGGAGAACACCAGGCTAGGGTGTTTATATTTGGAGTCCACCTCCTGGGCTTGTCTCGCTGAAACACGGGGTTTCTGCAGGAGAATTCTGGGTAAACTGTGGAGGACATGATGAGACTGGTGCTGTGTGGATGTCGCCCTTCTGCCCGTGATGCTTTGGGAGAGGTTACCTTGACAGCTGTTTGCACGACGGAGTGTGGTTGGGAGGAAATTAGACACAAGGAGAAAACAAGCAGAGTAAACCCTCTGTGTTCAGCCATGACTTTGTAGACACAGTGACTCAGCCCCACTAGTGGTGTCTGTGTGGTTACGAGTGATCACAGGAACGAGGCCAGGGGCTTCCCGTGGTAAGGGAAGGCTTTCACTTCCTGCTCCGTGGCCGGTGGAAACAGCTAGAGAAGGACATAGGATCCTGGGATGTAAAAGTAGACTCAATTCTTGGGACTTTACAGTTTTATTTTCTTAATTATTTTGAATAATCAAAATTTTTATTTTTTCTTCAATTTTCAAATCCATTTTAGACATGCTCTAAATATGTCTTTTAGGACAGAGAGACTCGTGTTGCCTCAGGAAACGTGTTTGAAAAAGCTCTTTGTGCTGTACATGCCTATGATAAAGAAAGTTCCCTGGTCTCTCCACTTGGAAAATGTTTTTATCGTTTAAAACATAGATACACATAGAAAGAGTTAGTGGAAGTTAATGTGTTGTAAGAACTCAGGGTTGATATTAGCAGAACTTAATATATTCCTTTCTCAAAATAGGATCATAGCTGGAGAAGCCGAGTAACTTCCAAGTTTCTTTTCAGAGTATTTGTTTTCACTGCTTCAGGATTTAACATGATGAAAGACAGCTGTAGTGATTTTCATGTCCATCACTTCAGCTAACAAAGAGAAGCAGCTGTTTGCTCAAGCTGTCTTTCTGCATGTAGACACCAGATGGCGCCAAGTTGCAGGGTCTTAGAACGTATTAGCTCATTCTAGAAATGAATTTGGGAATTACGGATGCTGGTACTCAGGTTCACTAAAATTTGTTTAACATTTCAAATTGTGGATAAGAGATCAAAGTCTATGTTCAATGTGCCTTTTCCAGTCTTCACGCTCAGCAGTGCTGACTCCTTTCCAAATGTTAGTTTTCAAGGGAGGTAAAAGCAATTTTATTCACAAGGTCCTCAGCAAAATTTGAATGCCTTTGCCCACCTGCCTTACTGTTTTTCTTTTGTTCTTCCCTCAAACCTGTAGCAGAGTGATTTTCGAAGAGTATCCTACGCTAGAAGGTTTGTGACTCATTTTATTGGAGATACAGAAGCAAAGCCCACATTAGACTCGGGGACTGTGTTGTGGTGAGTTTCCACTCCCAGTGACAAGCCAGCTCAGAAAACATGCTTAAGATTTGCGTTTCCTTTTTTTTTTGAGACACTGTCTGACTTCGCAGCACCCAGTAGAGTGCTGTGGTGTCACAGCTCACAGCAACCTCAGACTCTTGGGCTCAAGTGATTCTCTTGCCCGAGTCTCCCAAGAGATTTGTATTTCCTTTTACCTTTAGTCTTCCTGGTTTATTTTATTCAGATAGACACTAAAAACATATGTTATTTAGTATGATAAATTTTTTTTTCAACGCAAATTTGGTTTTCCTTCCTTTTACAAGAATGTTAGAATTGAGAATGGCAAGTGTGAGTGTATAGTTAACAAAAAGATATTTTTTGAGGTTAGATGTGAACTCTGAGAAGAACGGTGTAAAACGTAGAACAGGAAAAGACATCTGAACATCCAGGAACGCTGTAATTGACGTATCTGAATCTTAAAACACTATTTACCATTGGAGCTAATGCAGAATAATATATACTGCCAAAGCTTCAAACAGACAGAGTAAATTCCATGGTTGAAATTACAGCTTCTCTTGTGCATTCTTTCAGGTTATCCTTTATTTTTATAAAAATATTCCTCTTGCCGAACATATATTTTGAGATTAAGTCGTGTCTCTTTTTTCTCAGAGAAGACTGCTTCTCACCCCTAAGTTCCTAAGACAGGCGAGCGCTTTAGGAAGAGGATTCTGTGGTGGGGGGTGGGATGGAGTGACAAAGAGGTGCAGTTGGAACCGGGAGGCGCCTTGGTTCTTTCAGCAACGATTTAATGTGCACCTACTAAGCACCAGCCATTGTGCCGGGGACCGGGGATGCCTTGGCCAACAGCAAGCAGAGAGCAATGATGTCATTTGTGGGTTGTCGAGTGGCTGAATTTGAGGAAGGAGGGGCACAGAGTGGGCCGGGTCCGAGGGTATTTTAGAAATAGCATCTGCGGAACACGATGGTCTTTGGGAATAGGAGGGCAGGGATGTGAGCCAGCATGTCACGTCCACGTGGGTTTCCCTCTTTTGTAAGGTTTAACATTCTAGAGAAGAAGATTGGACGGGAGTCTGTGAGTGTGTGGCAGAAGTGTCCGTGATATGACGCTGTGGAAAGGCACCTGTGTGTTAATCACATTCTTCTGGAGGCCATGTCTCCACCACAACAAAGCCTCAAAGTGTTAGTATCTGGTCCCCGGAACCGCCCCCCCCCATTGTGGTGGAATAATGGCCTGTATTTTTCAAAGTACGGGAGAGAAATCAGCCCTTTATTATGTTATGTGACATTTATTGACTTGACCATCCAGTGGGTATTAATGACTGCGTCTGAGGCTCGCGCTGGGCGCGGCCTTCTGCTGCTCCTAGTCCTGCCCTCAGGACCCTCGCCACGCTGAGCTACCTGCTGGCTCTGTGGGCAGGCGTCCCGAGTTCCTTCCTTTTCAGCTCCTCCGTAGAAGGCTCTGAATTACCGTCAGTTCTTTTTATTCATAAGCAGTAGACAGACCAGCTACTGGGATGGGCAGCAGGCATGGAAGAGGTGCCCACCCCTGCCCGTCAGAGTGAGGACGTCTGGCAGTGGGACTCCCACGTCAGCTTCCAGCCTCCGTTCTGCCTTTTCCTTTCCCCGGGCCTTTTGGGATACGGGTATTGGTTTGTAACGCTTCTGACAGGGAGAACCAGATGGCCCGTCCTCTCTGTGGGACGGGCAGTGGGGAGCGACAGCAGGGAGGGTTGTCTTTTTCTCAGTGAAGTCAGAGGTGAGAGGGAGAAGAAACAACGGCCCCGTGAGCCAAAGAGGAATTTGCTTATTTTACGTTTATCTTTTTTTGTTGGTGTTTTCTTAAGTTTGCAGGCAAAGACGCAGAGCAGCCCCAGCTGCTGCAGGTTCAGCCATCTCTCGTCCCCTCGTCCCCGTGTGTCCCCGTCGCTTGTCACTGAATTCAGGGGTTAGGAGTGACTCTGGTAGAAAGATACTGTTGAATCATTCCACCTCAAATACGCCCCTCAGGATGAAAGAGTTCGGACTTCGAGTCCAGTGTTGCGGAGTTGCGTTCACTGTCAGCTCCACGCCCCCAACCATGGGCCACAGGAAGAAGCCAGAGGGAGAGTCTTATCACAGAGGCCAGACTGAGCTGTCCAGGCAGGAGGACACAGCATGAGTGGACACGGTGGCTCTGAGGTGGTCAGTGGCAGGGGAGCAGGGCGGAGGAGGGGCAGAATTGAGGGGCACTCTGAGGCTCCTCCAACTCATGGAGGTGAGCTGGGTGGTCACAGTCACCTGCTGTCCTGAGTCCGTGTGTGCAGTCGGGTTACGGCGCAGCCTGCCCCGTCCAGTCTTGGGCCTGAGGAACAGCAACCTGCCCTCTGCACACCAGGACTACAAGGCAGCCGGCCGCGAGGACCTGCCACGTTTTCGGGGCCCTAGCACCTCTCCGTTGTGGGGCTTTGTTCAGGAAGCTCCCTTGGACCTGTGGCCCACGTGTCCTCTATCCCTGAAACTCGTCACAGAGGAGGGTTTCCTGCTACGTGGGGCCCTCTGGCCTAGTCAGCAGCCTGTGTTAGATGATCCACAGGGAAAACGCTTTGTTTTTTATCAGGGAATGCCTCGTGCTTCATAGGAATGCTCCGTCGCAGTTCACTTTGAAACTCTGGTGGGGCCGAAGGGCCAAGTGCCGGCTGCTGAGTTTCGTAGGTTTTCTCTTCTGTCATCCTGACTTAACTGGCCTCTCGCCACTTTAAGAATTCCAACCATGCCAGGCAGGAAAACCCACTTCAACTCCTAAGCTGCAGACAGCAAAGACACCTGTAAAGCTGCCCTCAGACCTCAGAGAAGGAAGCGATTTGCACGATGACAATCTCTCCGCCAGCTCAAAGTGTTTCATTTTAATTACTCAGTCACAGTAGGAACCGAGGAATCAGCCTATTTCCTCTCCCTGTCTTGTAGATGGGGAATGTGGTTTTTAGCAGTTCATTTGTTGTAACAAAATTTCATTATAAGTAAGGCTGTAGAATTTTTTTGTCATTGTTTTATGCTTAGGGTTTTAGTCCATAGAGAGAGTCTCTTTATAAATGGGCTTAGATAAGACAGTGGTAGCTATTGTCTCAGAGAGACTGTAGGGATAATAAAATGTGGTCACCACTAAATTATGTCGTGGACTGAAGTAGATTTTTACTATTAATTGGATCTAGGCCCTCTGACCTTTTCGCAGGAAGCAAACTAAAAGTATAATAATTTTTATAAGGATGAGCTTTCTGTACTTCCAGTAATTTTTTTTAGAATACTGAAATAATTTCTGGACTTTGAAGGCGCTCTGGCTTCCCTGTTCTCGAGATAAATAGCGCTTTGAATTTGAATTTCAGGGCTGTTCCATTTTTTTCTTTTTCTCCCCACCTTGCCCCCAAATGAAGATAATACAGTGAACGAACTGAAAGATAACCGGCGTTCAAGAACCAGCATCTAACTGAATCATTTATTTCTACTGACAAAGTTTAAAATGATCTCATTCAGTCTCTTCCCAAGAATCTCAAGCTAAATAGAAGCAAATTACCACATTTGCAGATCTAAATGTATATATTCAGTGATTCCCCCCCCCCGAGATGAAATACTTTATATAAAATTCATAAAACTCTGAAACTGAAATATTGAAAGGAGGCTAAAAACCAGGCATTCCTGGAGGGCTTTCTAGGTAACGGGGCTTGATGACCAAGGAGAAGTTGAGCACAGGTTTCGGGCTGTTCGTTTCAGAGTTTGGCTTACTTTTGCTCTTGGGGCTCCGTCTATTTTGCCTGCTCTTTGCTCCACATATTGGTTGGGCCACCATTGTTCTCAGGACTCTACCAAACATGGTCAGGTGGTACAATATTTTGTATCGTTTTTTACAGTGATTTTTATAAGTCGACTGACAGAACTGAACAAATACAATGGGTTGGTTCCCACTCTCTTATTAAAAGGATGAAATGACAGGTCGGCTTTTCTGAGCTTTATCATATGATGACTGGGTCAAATGTTTGGTGGTGGTTTAACTCAGCTAATGAGCACAAAGGGCGGCCGCTCTCCAGTACCCACCGGCTGTGTCGCCATCACCCCCCTCGGCCTGGATCAGCAAGAGTGTGGGGCCTCGGTGTGAACAGCTGGACAGGGCTGACCAGATCACTGTTCAGTTATCCTCCCATATTTATAAATTTAAGTGAAATAAGCAAATAATTTAACCTTCAGATGTAAAATAATTGCCTCAAGACAATAGACTCTCTTACTTAAGGACTGTTGTCTTCTGGTCAGAGCTAACCATTTCGTTCTGCGATTAAGTAACATGCAGAAAGTCTGTGTCTCTGAGCATGGACTTGTTTACATGCATTTCTGTGAAATAATTTCAAAGACACGGATGCATCTTTTTATATGGAACGTGGAAAGATAATTAACAATAGGTATGAAGTACTTTGAAAGTGAAGGCGTGATAGGCAATTATTCATCTTTCTGCCTGACTGTCTCTGATTGTGAGGTCAACAAGATGCTGACTACATGGTTGAATGCTTTATTTTAAGTAAAGATGTGTGATCTTTTTTTTTTTTTTTTTTTTTGCAGTTTTTGGCTGGGGCTGGGTTTGAACCCACCACCTCTGGTATATGGGGCCAGTGCCCTACTCCTTCAGCCACAGGTGCTATCCAAGATTTGTGATCTTTGAATGACGCCATTAATGATGTGACAAAACTCTTGAAAACCACTGATATAACCACTGATAGTCAAAGCCTTGAACTAACAAGTCAACTTGTTAGTTGAGCTGCCAAGACGCAGCTTTGGGGGACGTGACATGGTGAAGGTGGGTGTTCGCTGCAGTGACACAGGACAGGAAAGGATAGTTCTATCAGTCTGCCTGGCCTCTTTGCCTGAACCTTTATCAAGATGACATATTGCACAGCTAGAGGTTTTCCTAATACAGGTAGGACTTGCTCTTTATACTTTTGCATTTAATCAGTGCACATGTGGGTTGTGCAAGGGAATTATGGAAAGATTTCTTTGCATGTCAGGTCTTGTTCCCAGGGACCTGAGAAGGAAAGGGGCAAAGGGAGCTGCTGATGTGTGAACCAGGCTGAGGGCCCCGGCAAAGCCGAGGAGACTTGGCAAAGTCCAGAATGATCACGAGCGCCATCCAACCAAAAAACAACAAAAGCATTCTTGAAATTCTTAAATAATATTCGGGGACCCCAGATCTCCCCAAAGAAACAAATTTCAGGTGGACTAAAAATGAGGAAACTGCTCCTGTAAACAAAGAGGAACCTCCCGGAGGTGGCTTGGCAGCTCCATGCCCTGAGTCCCGCGCGGGCCAAGCTGAGAGGCTCACGGCAACCAGCTAAGATGTTCCGTTCTCCGGGGCCCCAGGTGCAGCCCTCCCCGCCCCTCCGATATCTCCAACCTCAGCACCATTGACCAAAGGCGACTGTTCTATGTTCTTATATAATCACATTATACAGGTAATAAGAACTTTGGTCCTTTTAAAATAATTTGAGAGAAATGCTTATCGTGGAGAATGGGAACAGGCTCTTGTTTTCCTCAGGCTGATGCTCAGAGCCCGTTCAGCAGTGGCTTGATGAGCCCTGATCCATTGTGGTCTGTTATGTAAGGGTCACTGGCCTCTGTTCTCCATTTCCAGTTATTTTTTTTTTTTTTCCCAGATGTTTAGCTGTGGTCTTGGTTACAGAGGGTCTTTCCCATCATCTGAGGACGAGGCCTAAGGAAGCACAGCTTGACCTTAGTGCACTTGCACCAAGGAGGACTCACTGCTGGGCCAGGGAGTTTTCGCAGCACGCTGTGCCCCTGACACTGCCAAGTGTCCCCCACTGCTGAAGCCGTACCTGTGCGTGTGTCACAGGGTGTTTAATTGTGCAGGCTCCTTACAATCCGTGAGACGCGGCCCTCTCCAAGGCCGAGATGCTGGAGACAGCCACGCTGTTTGTTCTGCCGGGTCTCAGACTGTGAACTATAAAAACAACAATCTCGGTTTGAAGGGAGATAATCGGAGCTTATTCTGATTAAAAGGGAGCAAAGCATTTTAAGTGGCGGGTGGGTGAGGGGAAGCCAGGTACAGCCCTGGTATCTGACGGTGGGATCTTAGTGGTGTTGACAGCTGAGGTTTAAGAGAAAATGTTGGGAGTAAAGAATGTTATTCTCTCCTAAAACATCCAGCTATTTGTTTGAATATTATCGGCATTTTCAAGAGGGGTTTTCAAACATGTGCACAGCTTCAAATATGTAGCTCTTCAGTGCAGCTCTTTGAAGCCTCATGAAATCGAGTGTAGCAACTGGGGCTGGGCGCTGGTTACAGAAATAACCTGCAAGGAAGATGTGGGGGGGTGTTCTCACCAGCTGTCCAGCCACGTCTTAACACTAAATTTGCTAAACACTCTTTAACACACACATACAACATACTTGTCATCTAGCGATTGCGATGCAGTAACTCACTGTAAATATGGTGAATAGGGACTGTGTTGCTATAAAAGCCATTTTATGCCTGGTTATTTATGTTTTTCTCTGCTTTCTACACACATACACACACCATATGGATTTCTTTTTAACAACAGTGCCTTCTTATAAAGGGAAAAATACCAGTCTACACAGATTTAGAGTTTTAGAACAAGCTTATATTTTAAGAATATTTCTTCTCTCCTTCACATACAATCGAGTGAGACACATTTGTTCACACACACG
This sequence comes from Perodicticus potto, assembly GCA_963574655.1. Taxonomy (NCBI): domain Eukaryota; kingdom Metazoa; phylum Chordata; class Mammalia; order Primates; family Lorisidae; genus Perodicticus; species Perodicticus potto. The sequence continues at coordinate 23,926 of CAUYRH010118488.1, forward strand.
CAGACACACACGCAGCACTGTGTGAGTCCTCATCACGTCCCGCGTGCCAGGCCCTGTTGCTTTGTCTGGGAAGTGTGAGACGTAAAAAGACCAGATCTGTGCTTGGACAGAATCTCCCTTCTCACTGGAGGAGACAGATAATAAGCACAGTGCTGCGGAAGCCAGACGGAGAGGCACAGAGCGGGAGGGCTGTGCGGGCGGCAGGGCCTCCTGGGTGGAGGCCGCTGAGCCCCAGGGTGGCACGGGGAGGCCGCGCGGCAGGGCGCTGAGGAGAGGCCTGCAGGGCCAGCCGGGAGCTGGTGTGGCCGAGCAGGGCCAAGGCCAGCAGTGAGGGCGCCTTCAGCACAAACCTGCCGTGAGACGGGAGCCATGGTGCCATGCCCAGGAGAGATGTGGCCTGCTGGGCTGGGCCCTGCCTTCCCTGGGTTGTGACTGTGGTGAACACATGGAACATAATTACAATTTACCGTCCTGACTATTTTACTTGTGCTCACCTTGCCGTGCGATCATCACCACCTTCCACCCCCAGATCTGTTATCTGCAAAACTGAAACTCTGTCCCCATTACAGACCAACTTCCTGCCCCCTCCACAGCCCCTGGACCCAACTGTTCTACTTTCTGCCTCAGTGGAGCTGCGACTCTAGGGTCTTGTCCGAGTGGAGTCCGATGGTGTTCGTCCTTCCGTGACTGGCTCCTTGTGCCCAGCACAGCGCTGTCCTCAGGGTCAGCCACGTCGTGGTGGGTGCAGGACTCTGCAGCCTGGATGGATCTGTCTTGCTTATCTGTCCTCTGTCGGTTGCTCCCACTGTTACCAAGTGAATCAATGTTGTAGACGTGGGCTGCAGTCCCCGCTTCAGTCCCTTGGTACCTGTGTCAGCCTGCCCAGAAGTGGAACTGATGGGGAAGATGGTAGCTCTGTGTTCACATTTTTGAGACTGTCACGCCATTTTCCACAGGGCTGCACCATTTTGCGTTCCTATCTGCAATGCATGAGAGCTCCGGTTTCTCCACATCCTGGGCGAGGCTTGTTATCTTCTATTTTTTTTTTTTTTTTGACACTTTGGCTTCTCTTTGAGACACAGTTATAGGGCCAGGGCAGAAGCAGCTGTCCAGGAGGGAGGTGTGGGGGTGAGCAGTGGTCGTGTCCAGGATGGTGGCACAGTGTACACATTCTCCGTTCAGCGGTGAGGAGGGTCTGAACGTTCTGGCCTGAACAGCAGACAGGAGGACGTCTCCTGTGCTGCAGGGGACATGGGAAGGCCAGTGGGGCACAGGGACACCGCACAGCTGGAGTTGGAGCTGAGCCTGGGCCGGACCCAGGTGCAGGTACCAATGCAGTTGACTGTAAGTCACCTTCGTGTGGCTCTGAGCCTGGGGAGGCCACATGCATTGTGCACCTCTGCTCACCCCCTCACGCGTCATGTGCTGGCCACAGAGCAGCTCCTGGTGGGACCGCGGGGTATGTGGCTGTGTGTCACCCAGCAGCAGCGTCAGCAATGGCGTCTGTCCTGTCCTCCCCCAGCTCCCTGCATCTGGTTGTCTTCTGTCCAGCCTGTGAGCTGCTCCTTCCTCCCCCAGCCTCCCATCCTCCCAGGGTGGCGTGTCGAGCCTGGGGCCATGTCTCCCTCTTGAGATTTCCACTTCATAAGCCTAAGGCCCAGCCAAGAGCCATTGCTCTTCGATCAGAGGTGGCCCCTCGGTTACCAAAGAGCCAGGTTCTGTAGGGTTGCTCTTAAGTTGAATGTGTATGTAAGTTGGAACAGGCACCTTTGCCTCTCACCTATCTGATGGAATAGCCCCTGTCCCTACGTGCGAGCCGCACACAAGTCAGACGTTTGTAATTCAGGGACGGCTGTATGCCATCTCGTTAGGCTGAGGACTAGGAGGACACAGCACCTGCCCGGCCCTCCTGCTGATGGTCTAGCGAGATCTCTCCCTACTGGGCTGCCGTGATGCCCGTCTCTCCGTGTCCTGGTCTGACCCCTGTGGTGGAGCACTGTCCCCAGCCGTGGGAGTCCAGGCCTCGCCCTGCGGCTTCCTGTTGCAGAGGAACATGAGCATGGCTGCTCCGGCCTGTCCCCTGACGTCCACCAGCTGAAATTCTTCCCAGGTCTCTGGGAGCGTCCGGGGCCTGCTGCTTCGTGGGGCCTCTGCCACCATGGCCACACTAATTCCCCACGTCTGTGAAATCTCACAGCATTTTTCTTGCCAGTTTCAAGCCATTTAAATACTTAACAGCATTTTGTGGGAATGTTTTGCCCCAGCTCCGAGGGTCCCAGCAGACCAGCTCCTGCGGGTTGTGGGTTTCCTGCTTGTCTTCTGGGGCTCAGGGTGAGCTCAGTAAGCGCGGGTGGCGGAGGGCCCAGGCCTGCTTTTCACAGGGCTTGCACTGCAGGCCAGCTCAGATCTTTCCACCAATGCACGGTTTACTGTAAGATACATGAACGCTAACAGGAGCGGGACTGCTCTGAAATACGGCGACACGCCAAGCAACCATCTGGGTCCATCTGTAAGCAGTTCGGTCCAGCATCAGCACAGGTGCCTGAACTTGAAGAAGCAGAATGTGGTCGCGGACCAGAGCTAAGTGGGGTCTGGACAACATTTGGGGCTGCAGGCTGAGGGCAGCGGAACTGTCCCCCTTGCTCTGACATTCCCACCATGGTCAAACATGCGGCCAGAGGCGGCTGGCGTGTCTGAGGAGCATGCGCTTCTGCTCAGCCGCACCCCATGGCGCCACCTCAGAAGCCACGTGCGAGCTCCGGGCATTTGGGGCATGACTGTGGCATAGGGAAGAGGGCGGTGACAAGGCCACTGGGATCGGTGCCTGGGTGCCCTTTTAGGAATGATGGCCTCACTGCTCCAGCTCGGGGGGGAGGAGGAGCGCCATCTCTGCTGGCTCTCTGGGGACCACCTCAGCTGAGCATACAGGCCACAGAGCCCTGGCCCCTCGGCCTCCGGGGAGGGCTGGGAAGCCCCCTGCAGTGGCCTAAGGCCCCCCACCCTGGCTGCGCACCACCCCCGGGCTGCGCCCCCCACCTTAGTACCGTGGAGCATTTCCTGCACCCAAGTCTCCATCTTGGGGTCGGCTTCCCTGGGAACCCAAGCAGGCAGCCCCAGAGTCACCTTCTGACTGCTCACTGCTGACGGCACCTTTGCCCTCAAGCCTGTTTCCCCCAAGAATAAGCCAGGAGTACTCAGATTGAATTTAGTTGTGAATCACTCTGGGTGCTGCCAGGTAGTCCAGATTAAATGAACTATACTCAGAAGTATGTAGGTGCTCGCACGCCCGCACGTGTGTCGGAGGTCCCCTGGTGCAAGACGATGAATTTGCTACTTAGAGCACCTCTCGCCACCCAGATCTTCCCTTTACAGGAAAATACTTTCAGGACACCCGGGGGGCCCTCAGCTCCTCTTCTCCAAGCTGTATTCAGGGCCGTGGGCTCCTCTGACTTGATGTGATGGCTCTCAGTCAGCCAGAAGGCCCAGCTGATGGCCTCTCTGTCCTGAAAGGGAACCACGTGCTCCTGGCAGGCGGGGCCCGAGTGCCCAGCGTGTCCTGTGCTGCCTCCCTCCCAGCCGACTTCCTGCCAGGTACTCGGAAAGAAGGCGCCGAGGTTGGGCTGCGCCAAAACCCTCAGCCGGAGCCCTGCGGGTAGAAATGCATCTGGTGGTCAGGTTCATAGTTAGTAGGAATTTCCTTCAAATGTTTCCCAGAGTCCTGGAAATTCTACTCATGAACAGTAACCTGCCAGGGATCAAATTGTGAGCCAGAAGTCATCCTATGAGGGTGAACAAAGTTCTCTAAGTTTTATTTAGTAACTTCCCCGTACAAAGTTATGTTTTTCTCCTAAGTGAGAAACAAAACCAGAATTCTAACTCGCAGTTAAACCTAAGCAAACAGCATGAACACAGTGGATTATGGAGCTGTAACCCGAGATAGGCCCAGCCCTGAGCAAACAGCCTTGCAGCCAGCTTTGCCTTTGATGCCTCCCCTCCTGCGGGCCCCACCTGCGCGCCCACTCCCTCGCCCATCCCCGCAACTTCAAAGCGGGGCTGCACCCTTGGATGAGCTCCGCCCAGACGTGAGATCGGGCGGAGCTTCTGAGGAGCCCAGGTTAGCGCTCATGGACCCTGGGCTAATTTGTTCTTGCTGCTGGTTGACTTTGAACTCTGTATCTCAGTTTTCTCTCCGTGTCACTGGCTTTGAACTTCAATGCTTAAGCACCTGTGTTATCTCTTCATGCTGTGCCCTGGTACCCGCCAGAAGGCCTCACGAATTCCAGCCACCCCCGGGGGGACCCAGGCTGACACCTACTCTGGGACCCTCACCTGCCTCAGCCCCACCAGAGAAACACTCTGGACCCCTGGTGTGTTTGAGATACTTACCCACTGTTCTCTCTGACCTTGGTGTGACCTTTTGGCTTAAGGCTAGAACAGAGGCAGAAATGATGGAGCTGGGAGTGCTGGGTCCTCCCTCAGCTGTCCTGGGGTTCCGGGCTTTTCCATCATCCCTTCACTGAAGGAGGGCACTGGCTTGTCGCTGCTCAAACCCACGTGCTTCCCTCCCTCTCTTCCCACTCCCTGACTGGACTCCAGTTGTCTGATAAGTAAATCAGGGCGACCTGCTAATGGCTGACAAGCCCTTTTGTAACTGTGACTGCCTCATAAATAGCAGGTGCCTTTTCGGAGGGCAGCCCAGGGCTTATTTTCACGGGTTCGGAACAGAGAGTCATTTCAGTGGCTTCTAGTCCATTTCAGGCAACTGGCACACGGCTGCTGCCCGTCTTGCCTGTGTAAGCTGGAGATTCAGACCCCGTATAAATGGGGGTCTAGAAACATACACCTTGAGAACTTTAATGACCAAAATAAGAAAAACACATTTGCAACTTGTAAGTGAAATAAAAATGAGCAGCCATCCATGTTTCCCCTGCTAACTAGAGAAGCGGTACTATCTGAGAACAAAGACCGAGCCACAATCACAGATTCTTGAGTTGGACCTGCCCGTACCCCTCCTTTTAAAGATGAGGAGACCAGGGTGCAGAAAGGCTAAATGCCCCTGGCCAGCGTTTGTGGCACCGTGCAAGGGCAGGGCCAGGTGTGCACGTTGCTGATCGAGACCCCACACTCTGGGGGCAGGGCCTGACCAGGGGGGTGACGCTGGGTCTCCCATCGGAACTCCTCCAGGCATGGCTACTTGGGGTTGGGCTGTCTTGTTTGTCTGCCGCTGTGTCCTGCTGCCTAGAGCTGTGCCTGTCGCTGGCCTGTGTCCAGCCTTCCCTGGGTCTGAACACACCTGGAGCTTTCCTGACTCCCAGGTTTCAGATGGGTGAATTTCTCTCATTGAAAACTTGTAATCCGGCTCGGCGCTGTGGCTCAACGGGCTAAGGTGCCAGCCACGTACACCTGAGCTGGCAGGTTTGAATCCAGCCCGGGCCCGCCAAACAACAATGATGGCTGCAACCAAAAAATGGTTGGGCGCTGTGGCGGGCGCCTGTAGTCCCAGCTACTTGGGAGGCGGAGGCAGGAGACTCGCTTGAGCCCAGGAATTGTAGGTTGCTGTGAGCTGTGATGCCACAGCACTCTATCCAGGGTGATAGCTTGAGGCTCTGTCTCAAAAAAAAAAAAAAAAAAAGAAAACTTGTAATCCTCTCCACCTATCCAGAAGCTAGTTCATGCTTGAAGTTTCAGCTCAAATTTCCTTTTGTGAAATGATCTTTCCGAAATCCTCTCATAGTGTCTCTGTGAGCTGTTATTTGAAGAGTGTGGCTTATTTTTCTGACCATCAGTAAGTGTGCAGAACAGTGTCCTCCATTCCCAGGGCGCTGCGCAGAAGCCTGCTGGCTGCTCGGCTGTGTGGGAAGAGCAGAACCAAGGTCTTTCTGCTGGGGATTGCAGGCCTAGCTTCAGAGGCAGGTGGCGAGTCACAGCGGAATGGACCCTTTGCCAAGTGGGGTAGGTGCTCCAAGAGGGTCCTGAGTGCAGCCTTGGGAGCTCAGGGCCAGCTGGGAGGACAAAATCAGTGCCTGACAGAAAGGCAGGACAGCTTTCAAGGCCATGATCCAAGGTGGTTTCGAGGCTGGGGGCTGGCAGTCTCAGCATTTTTGGGCTTTGGCAAATAGCACTCCTGATAAAGAGAAAAGGGCATGGTTACGAAGAGCCATGATGGGAATCTCAAGATACCGTGATCTCAGCAGACAGGCAGGAGGTGGGCGCAGGAGTGCAGACAGAGGAATCCAGGTGACTAGCTGGCCGGACCATTAAATTGGTATTTTCAGGTTCTTCTCTATTTCTTAGTATTGGAACTAGAATCCTAATGACCTCAGTCAATCTTAGTGACGTGCACAGCAATTCAGAGCTCTTGAAAGTCGTGGGCCCTTAGATAAAGCCACTGAGCAGCACGGACTTCTGTCATCAAACGGCATCCTCGCTGGCTGGTGGTGGCTGTGCCTGCCTAAGGTCTCTGGAGGAAGCTCGTCGGGGCCTCGGCCTGGTGGTGTCACCGTGAAGCTCACAGTGACACCACCTGGAGGGACTGTCCAGGCACCTCCCTCATTTTGGCTGAGACCGAGGCCTGGGAAGGCCTCCTGTGTGTGGTCTCGCTGACGGTGGCAGCCTCCCCAGCCCCCTGTGTGGACTCCTCCCGCTGTTCCCTGCTCTGCCCTGCTGCCCACCTCCAGCACTGCCCTCGGCCCCCCAACATCCGCCTGCCTGCCCCCCAGTGTCGTCTTCCTGCTCCGCGTCTGTGTCCGTGCTGCTGTCCTCCCCTCCCCACCATAAACTCATTTCTTACTTCCCCCACTCAGATCTAGTGCTTTGGTGGTTGCTCCTGCTGGTGGCACCACCCCTGTAAATGTTCTTCACCTCCCCGCCGAAGCCTCTCCCTGCCGGGGCAGGTGCGCACCTTCGCGTTCTGGCCGTGTCCGTTCAGCCGCTGCCAGGTGCTGCACAGCGAGCTGCCCAGGGCAGCAACGGATTCTGCGCTGCCACCTGTGATGTGGAAACTCGTGCAGAGGGGCTGCCCGTGGGAAAGGGGCTTGTCCCTGTGAGACGCTGTCACCCTCTTGCTGAGAAGCACGGTGTGCCCAGTGCTCTGTGCTATCCTGGCTGTCTTGACTTTATTCCCAGTCCACTTACGCTGGAGGCGCAGGCCACCCTCCCTCTGTCTCATCTGCCGATGCCCTTCAGGGTCAGCAGGGGCGAGTGAGCGGTTCGCTTTTCGCTTCCTATTAACTCCTCGCCCCTTGTCTAACGGCCCGTTTCTTGCCTGGCTCCAGTCACTCGGCCTTCGCTGTCAATTTTGATGTGGTTTGGTGACATGGAAATGCATATCCATTAAAAATGGAATTGAGAGCATTAAGCCATCTAAACTAATAATACGTTGCACTTAAGCGCCGTGCAATTCACCCATAAACTTGTGAAGGTTTCATAGTTCTGACCTGGAAACTCAAAGCAGGAATGTGTTACAATGGCTTTGGCTGCAGCAGAGGAAAGTTAGGACCTTGCAGGTTTGCAATCGACTAGGGAAGAAAGCAAAATTCTTGACGTGAGCTCACTCCAGCCAGCCCAGACATCTTCCTGTGTTCTGGGTGTGTCAAAGCCCTTTCTCAGATATGAGGGGGCCCAGCGTCTTTCGAGATGTCAGGGCAGCTATGGCTGGTCTATCAGTGTGGAAAGACAAGGTGGAGATTCCTAAAGCAAGTCTGGGGGCCAGAAGCTGCACTTCCCGGGGTAGCTCTTACTCGACCAGGGGAAGGAAGGCGACCCAGCCTGAGGCATCTGCTGTGGTCGGCAGCACAGTGCAGCCCCGGTCCAGACCCGACAGTGCTGAGCACTCTCCACCAGCAGGTGTGGCCTTCAATTGTGAGAAATACAAACAAATCCTGGCTCCCAAATTTAAGAATTCCTGTTCCGCCTCCAAATACTCTATCTCCTTTTCAGGGAGATACCCCCCTTCTGGGATCGGCTTCCTGAGGTTTCTATTTTAACCTCCAAATCATGTGATCGCCATTATTGTAATCTCCTGGCCTTTAAAACTCTTCGTATCATTTAAATTACATCCACACACCTGGGCACACGGGACCCCCCACAAAGGTCACAATTGCACCTGACACTGTGTCTTCCTAAACTTAGAATAGCTACGTGCACTTTTATGAAGGGATTATAACATTTAAAAGCTGTAATTATTTTTAGTAGTTTATTTCCAGTTTAGATCAGCAATGCCAACACAATTCTCTCAGAAGACTCAGTTTCCCCAAAAGGATTTTAAAAAATATTTGGCTGAATCTTTAAGGGACCTCCTAATACCAGTGACTAGTCACTCATTTACACAGCTTTTTAATACATGTCAGACCCAAAGCATAAGGTATTCCTTCTTCATATTTATTTAATAATTGCACACCATTAAAAGCTGGATTTGTTTTAAGCCTCTGAGCCCATAAACCTCTCTCCAGCCTTCCCTTCTCGGCCTCGTTGGTGGCAGAAGTGGCATGCTGAGTGGCAGTGTGAGCGCTGTATAAGATGCATCAGAGTTTATTTAGTATAGTTTATTTCAGGAAAACAAGAATGTTTTTATTATGGGAAATTCTCTAAGTAATTCACTACACTGGTGGCCACTGAGAAGAACCGGGGGTTATACCTCCGTCAGTGCGTGAAAATCATTTGATGAAGTTCAACATTGACTTATGATGAACTTCTCAGAAACTAGAAATGTAAAGAAATTTCCTTAACTTTATGAGGTCTGTATAAACAAGCAGCATCGTTATGGAAACATAAGAGCATTTCTTTGTGATTAAGATTGAGACGTGGATGACTGCTCTCCTATTAATGTTCAGCAGATGTTCTGATCAAGAAATAGGACATGAAAATAAATGCAAGGATATGTGATGTGAAGGCGTGAGGGGGCAGACAAAACTCATTAACTCATTTTTACATATGATTATCTATACAGAAAACCTAAAAGAATCAACAGATAAATTGCTAAACTGATAAAAAGATCGTAGCAAAGGAGCTGTATTCAAAATTAACATTGAGTTCGGGTAGTGTTCTTCTACACAAAACAACAGCTTATTTACAAAATAGAAAATAAAGCAACATTCAAAATAGTAACTGCTGTACAATCTCTAGATCTTAACTGACAGAATTCACTAGATCTCTATAAGACATTTTGATGCACTGCTGACCAATCATGAGTTACCCAGGAACATGGATGGTTTATGTGTAAAATTGCCAGTCAACAATGTGTTGAGCTGTTAGCGGTGCTACATGTTTCTATATTGTAAGCAATTGAGGGATGAGGTGGGGAGAAAGAATCAGATAGGCTGGGAATTGAGACTGGGAGAAATGAGACAGCTGCTGTGGTAACACATCCTTGACCAGCAATTTCTCGCTGCCAGTATCCTTGTTACCGGATAAGTCATGACTGTTCCGCGGTGTGTTGAAACTTATTTGGAACATTAAGGGGGTGCTGCTTAATGGAAAGATATGCCAGGTTCATGGATGAAAAAAATTAACATCATAAACATGTCACTTTGTCCCAAATTAATAAATAATTTCAATGTAATTCCAGCAATTTTTTTTTTTTAGGGTCTCAAGAAGCTGGTTTGTTTGGAAGGATAAAAGACCTAGAGTAACCTAGAAAACTTTATAAAAGCAGTTCAGAAAGGTGAACATCCTTTTCATATGTTAAAAGATACTAAAAAGCCAATGGCAAACCCAGAACAGAAGCAAACCAAACCAAACAAAAAACTCGGTGTCAGTGCAAGAACTGACCTCTAGATCAGTAAGCCAGGAAAGAGGGCTGGGAATGGACTGTGCCTGTGGGGACTTGGCCCCTGGGTGGGGAAGGCCAGTTGTCTGGGACCTGTTTTGGGAAGATTCAGCCATCAAATGGAAAATAATATTGGAACTGCCGTTTACGTAATACATAAGGTTAAACTTAGTATGGATTTAAAAAACAAAACTATAAAATTAACTATGAAAATGTAGTAGAATATCTTTGTGGTTTGGTGGGTAAAAGACGTTTTAAGAAGACCTGAACTATAACATGGAACGATTTTGGAGTGGTTACCTTCCAATGAGTGACTTCTCTCCGGTGAAAGTCAACAAAGTTAACTACAGGTGGGTTAAAAAGTAGAAGATATTTGGAACGTCAAATTGGAATATACTCGAACTCCTGAAAGTTAATAAAAATAAAACACACATACAAAAACAAACAAACAAACAAACAAAGACCAGGTACCCAAATTTAAAACCAGGCAAAGAAGGCCAGGTGCGGTGGTTCATGCCTGTAACCCTAGCACTCTGGGAGGTTAAGGCAAGTGCATTGCCTGAGCTCAGGGGTTTGAGACCAGCCTGAGCCAGAGCAAGACCTCATCTCTAAAAAGCTGGGCGTTGTGGCAGACACCTGTAGTCCAGCTACTCGGGAGGCTGAGGTAAGAGAATTGCTTCAGCCCAGTAGTTTGAGGTTGCTATGAGCTGTGACACCAGGGCACCCTACTGAGGGCAGCAACAGAGGCTTTGAGACTCTGTCTCAAATAAAACAAAACAAAGAACATGTATTGGCTCTTCCTTAATGGGGGAAAGCCAAATAGTTAAAGGGAACTCAGTGGTGAGATCCAAGCTCATTGAGGGGGGATTTTAGAACTTTCCTGGTGTGGCCCCTTCATGGCTGATGCCACTTTCCCAGCTGGTGGGAATCACAAGCAGTGGCCAGAAGTGCCTGGCCCAGGGATAGGCTTTCTACTTCCAGAGGGCAGTTCCTAGGTGGCCACACTGGCCTGGCCTTGCTGCCTTCATCTAGCATGACTTCGAAGGCCCCTGTGGAACAGGGTGAGGCCTTAGCATCAACCACACTGCAGTTTTGCTTATTTTTCTGCCCAACCTTACCTTACCTTACCTTACCTTCATGTCCTGACCAAGTTACTTCTGTTGGTGTCCCTGGATTAGTCAGGGCTCTTCAGAGAAACAACCAGCAGGAATTTGCCATTTTGCCAGGCCCGGGTTGGCCCGAGACTCAGATCCCTTTGAAGGACAGGGGACTGGATCCTTCTGAAGAAGAGCCCCATGCAACTGTCACCAGAGTGAATGGCACCACTGAGTTTCCCCCATGTGACCTGAGGCTGTGCTTTGGGGAACTGGCTACTTGGAGTATTTGAACCTGCTCAAGGGGACTCTGATGGCTAAGGTCATAATGCCACTGTTGTTCGATTCACTAGTCAAAGTGGGGTTTGGCCCAACTTCATCCGGGGAGGGCAAGGCGGGTCTTCTGGTGCATGCTGTGGCCGTCTGCCCACTTTCTGAGTGAGTCATGGCAACAGACTTACTTGGGTTGCAGGGGTGTTTGGTGGTCCCCCAAATGTCAGCAGTGAGTAGTTCTGGGTCCCAGTGCCCACAGCCAGGGGTGATGGCTGTGCCTCGTAGCAGCTCCCTAGGGAAGTGGTGGCAGCTGTGGGCTCCCAGGCCTTCAGCTATCCCCATGGGGCTACTGGGGCAGAAATGCCAGGCGGTTCCTCCCTGGTCCTTCCAGCCTTTGGGATGGTGCGGCTTCCTGCACCAGCTGCTTCTTCCCCATCCTTGTTTGTTTCTTTAGCCATTTCTGCTGTTTCATAACCAGTTCCCTAAATTTCCTTCATTTGAAACATCTTGTGTGGTTTCTATTTTCCTGACTGATCTCTAACTCCGAAAGTTCACTATTAATCAGATATTCTCAGTTTCACTAGTAATTAGAGAAATGCAAATAAAAAGTGGTATATATACTATAATGCGCACAGAGGGTAAAAAAAAAGTAGGAAATGTTTTGGTATCAAGGTTGGCAAGAATGTGGGGAAATGGGGGTGAGGGGGTGGGCAGCTGTTCTGGAGAGCCATCTGGAATTCTGTAGTAAAAGGTACTATTTGTGCAGCAGGTGACATGGCAACACCACTCCCAGGTCCACTGCGAGAAACTCCAGCACAGCTCACATGCCCCGTGGCTGAGGTGCCTGCCCACCTGTGGATATGTGTTCAGTGCTAGAGGCAGCCTAGGGGCTCCTCACCCAGGAGTGGCTAAGTCAGACGTGGCCAGTGGATACTACAGGACGCAGGACACAGGGTGGCAGTGGGTGATGAGTGAGACCTGCCCTGAGTAATGAACAGAGATCTTAAAAACATGTGCTAACCAAAAAAGCAGCAGCAGGATGAGGTTCTCAGCTCATTTCTGTGTATACAATTCGAGATATGCACACACAAGGGTATAGGACTGTCTGTGAGTCTTCCTGATCAATATTTTTCCCAGCAGAATTACTCTTGGTTTTTGAAAACCCAACCATCATAAATGCATGTTTCTTTCAATGCAACATTTTCCAGCTATTTTTATAAAAAATAATCTTTTGTTTAGGACCTTAAATGTCAGTACAATGTTTAAAACAAAAGTTTAAGAAGGAAAATATCAAGCTATATTCCAACAATAACCAGGTTTTCAGAGTCCCATGTGATTGGGGCAGGGCCGTGTATCTTGGGTGCTGTCAAGGCTGAGAAAGGCTGTGTCCCTAACTAGGATAAGGTGCTTCTAATATACAGACATTTTAGTTACATTTGAAGAAGTTGGTTTGGCATTTGGGTTAAAAATTTCCTTTGAAAATAATGGATATATATCTTCCCAGTTAGCATTTTCATAATTTTAAAGAATGGGTTACTGATGTTGAGTGGAAATATCTATAATTATACCCACACACATTAAAGTGAGTTTCTGGTGTAGAAGAGGAAATAGGAGTAGGGTTTGGGATAAAGAGTAAAATATGAAACAAAAAGGGCTCAGACTGATGATGACAGCACGGTATGGTTAAGTGTCTGCCCTTGGGGTTTCTGAAGAAAAAGTACTGTCGCTACTACCTCTATCACCTCTAGCTCCACCACCTACCATCACCATCACCACCATTGCCACTTCCACCTCCACCTCCACCACCACCACCATTGCCATCACCTCCACCACCATCACCTCCACCACCATCACCTCCACCACCACCATCACCTCCATCACCGTCACCTCCACCATCATTGCCTTAACCTCCACCACCATCACCTCCACCATCACCATCACCTCCACTACCACCATCATCACCATCACCTCCACCACCACCACCACCACCATCATCACCATAACATCCACCACCACCATCATTGCCTTAACCTCCACCACCATCACCTCCACCATCATCACCATCACCTCCACCTCCATCACCATTACCTCCACCACCATCACCTCCACCATCATCACCTCCACCTCCATCTCCATCACCTACACCATCATCACCATCACCTCCACCTCCATCACCATCGCCTCCACCATCATCACCTCCATCACCATCATCACCTCCATCTCCATCACCATCACCTCCACCATCATCACCATCACCTCCACCTCCATCACCATCACCTCCACCTCCATCACCATCACCTCCACCTCCATCACCTCCATCTCCATCACCATCACCTCCACCTCCATCACCATCACCTCCATCTCCATCACCATCACCTCCACCATTATCACCTCCACCATCATCATCATCACCTCCACCTCTATCACCATCACCTCCATCTCCTCCACCATAATCACCATCACCTCCACCTCCATTACCACCACCTCCACCTTCATCACCTCCATCATCATCACCTCCACCTACATCACCATCACCTCCACCATCATCACCATCACCTCCACCTCCATCACCTCCATCTCCATCACCATCACCTCCACCATTATCACCTCTACCTCCATCACCATCACCTCCACCATCATCACCTCCACCATCATCACCTCCACCTCCATCAGCATCACCTCCACCATCATCACCTCCACCTCCATCACCTCCACCATCATCACCTCCACCTCCATCATCATCACCTCCACCATCATTACCTTCACCATCATCACCATCACCTCCACCATTACCACCTCCACCACCACCATCATCACCTCCACCTCCATTACCTCCACCATCATTACCGCCATCCTCCACCTCCACCACCATCACCCTCACCACCACCATCACCTCCGCCACAGCAACAAAATTTAGCCACCATAAAAGATGATCAGAGGCAGTGGCAAGCAAGGAACCAGAAAAAAATGTTGAGGATCAGTAATAGTAGTGCCTCATGTGAGTGGATAAAGCCATGTCAGAACTAAAATGCTGGCCAGTGAAAGGTGAAGGAAGGAGGGAGGATTAAGAAGCCACGTGCTGCGAGACTCTGTCTTTGGCTGATGGAGGTGAGCTGCGTTGTGCCTTTGCCCTCCTCCATGGTGGCTGACTGGGAAACAGTGGCTGGGCTGGGCACTCAGTGTCACTGCCTGGATCCGTCTACACCAGTTTATTGCATGCCAAGATGCTGGTTTATCTAAATGTAGCTTATAGTTCCATAAATGAAGGTCAACTTCAGCTTCCCAGCCATTTTCATGTCTTGAGAGAGGTACTTCTCTGTGGACGTTAAGCTCAGCACTGTCACCTAACTGCAGTGGAGCTTCATTCCTCACTCCATCTGAATGAGCCGAGCCCTTCTCCGTAGCTCTCCATAGTGGCTGTGCTGTGTGGCACACATGGAGAATCTCATCTAAGTAATCCCCTTCTATCCCCACTGCTTCTACCTTCTAAATATCCGATGATGTGTGTCTTGTCGTCACTTAGGCTGTGATTAGGAGAGCTGCACACACTTTGCATCCTTAATCTTTCTTCCTACACCAATCCCTGAAACCAGCCCCTTTGCGTGTTGCTACTCTGTGCTTCTCTGAACCTCTTCCAAGTTGTCTGTCTCGTACGGAGCTGCTGGAGTCAGCTGGAAGCAGAGCTGTTACCACAGATCCCTGGTGTACCCTCGCAGCTGCTAATCCTCTGGCCCCAGCCTCCGAAATTAAGTCTTCATTCCCTCCTCCCTCATTTTCGTTTGTAGGTATGAGTCAGGTTCTCTGCTCTCTGTCGAGTCTGTTTTTTTCAGGCAGGGTTGTTGCTTCCTGCTTACCCAGCCCACATTAGAGGCTGCAACACAAATCAGGAAGAGAGAAAAGCTCAGGTACACCTTGAGAAACTTGCATTACATCTTTTCCAGCCAGGAGTTTAGTGTCCCTGACAATAAGTGTATTTCACATGAAAACCCCTTTATGCTTTCCCCAGAGTTTCCTGACTGTAACTGTGTAAAACAGGAGGCAACATGTGATTGTCCATCTTGTAGGTGTGACCTGAGGCCAGAAGGAGGAGTCAGCTGCTCTGTTGTTGCTGTGGCCTCAACTCTCTCTGGCCCATCAGTCTGTTCTCATGCTCTCTTCTTAAATGAAATCTTCAGATAGTTCCTGTAATGCCCTGACAGACACACTCCCAGTCCCGCAGCCTTTTATTGTTTTGTGAGCCCCTACTGCAGGCTTCCCACACGGCCACAGAGGACATGACTTATTCATGTGCCACCAACACACGAGAGTGTGGGCGTGAGCTCTCGGGACGCTGTGCCAAGCCTTGTTCAGCTTGGCTGTAATGTATGCTTAGGTTAGTTTCCAGCCCCCCAAATATCTAACTGCAAAAACTGCCTTTCACATGAAGAACTGTTCGGGTGTTGCTGTGGCTGCAGCGTCCCCTCCACAATCGCGCTGACACCGACTCTGTGATGTGGCGGCATTGGGAGGTGAGGCCTGGGGGAGGGGACTGGTCATGAGGGTCCTGCCCTGACGGGTCAATGGACTAGCACGGGAGGAGAACGGTGGCTGTATGAGAAGAGGAAGACCTGAGTGGGTGGCTGAGCACCTCAGTCTCTTGCTGGGTGACCCCAGGTACCATCTCCGTACTCTGTGGAGACCCTACCAGCAAGAAGCTCTCACCGGAGAGGGCCCGTTCACCTTGCCTTGCCCAGCCTCCATTACTGTAAGGAGTAAGTTCCTTTTCTTTCAGAGTTACCCAGTGTCGGATGTTCTGTTATAAGCAACAGAAAGTGGACAGGGTGGGAGGAGATTGTGAAGGTCAGGACCGCTCTGTGAGAGCCGCGTCTATAGTGCACGAGCTGCTGCTCCCGCCAGGGACCCCTAAGGGAGCTGTGTGCCGGGTAGCCTCTGTGCTCGGGGGCTTGCGGCAGTTTCCACATTGGCTTCAGTCTGCCTTCTCACTTTGTATTTTGCCATCTCACTTCTTGAAACACAAATGTGCAGGATCCCTGATCTCTCCCTCTCTGTCCCTTGTCCACGCTCGTCCTTGGGGCTCTGCATGTCCTTCTCCGCCACACACACAGGCCGCTCCTGGGGAACACCTGACCCTGTAGCAGCTGCCCCTCATCTGCACCCCTGAGGTTCTGCTCAACAGTCGCCTCGTACAGGTGTCAGTGCTGAATGGAAGTGTCTTTCTCCCCAGCTGGGCCCTGCCTTCATTCTCTTCCTCCCAGCCCTTTAGACAGGGGTGCCCTTGCTGGGAAAGTCAATTTTGTCTGAAGCCCCTGCCTTGGCATCTGTGCAGGTCGCCGGGCTGTGCGCACACCTCGACCCTAGAACGAGTGGAGATGCACCTGTTTCCTCTGTAATTTTTGTCTGATTTGACCCTTGGTGCACCTGAATGGCTATAACCCACGTAATTGTTCCCTAACCTAAAGGGTCTCTGGTATCCAGAGACACAAGCAGCCTCCACCTTCAAATTTCTGTTTGCCCTTTTGGAAGTTCTACTGCCTACTAAGAATGAAAAGCCTCTCTGGGCAGTTGTGAAGTCTGAAAGATTTCAACTCTGGCCCCCGTGGTTTACAGAGTGTGGGGAGGAGATCGTGGGTGCCACATGTCAGGGTCCTGAGGGAAGAGGGGGCTTGCCGTGCGTGCTCTGCCTGTGGCCCTCTGCTGGGTGTGTATTTGTTTCCTGTGGCTTTGGAATTAGTCTGACTTTTACCATTGATCTGAATAAACAGGGACTTGTACCCTTCCCATTTGCACAGTTTCAGTCACGAGTGTCAGTGTGAGGTCCTGGGTCCCTGGCAAGCCCAGAGCCACCCGGCATCCCCCTGGGTGCCTTGAGTCTGTGTGTCGGGGGCTCTGCCCATCCCAGACTCCTGGAGAAACAAACCAGCGAGTATGTCTCTGCAGCACCTGGTGATGGTGGTTATTATTTGTTGTATTGTTTGAGATTATTGACTTCATTACTTTATTAAGTTGAGGCTCCATTTACCTGTGATTACTGGGATAACTTTCCCTTCCCTCTAAGGTACCAATACATGAAGGTCTTGGGGGAAGACTTGGTGGGGACTCCTGGGGAGAAACTCGGGTTGAGTCTCAGAACCTGCAGCAACGTTGGGAGTGCTGCTGTGAGTGGGAGGACAATGCGGATCCCGGCAGTGAGTAAAGGCCGAGAGGCGGCCTTGTGAGAGGGGACGGTCCTGAGAGCTCAGGAGAGCCGCTTCTCGGTTCCACACGGGTACGGGGGAGGCAGTTTGGGAGGGGAGGGGTGAGAGAGGAGTCTGAGATAGGATCTGGAACGTAATGACCGAGCGAGGACATAATTACAATTACGATGCAAGTCAAAACGCGGCGAGTTTCGTGGAAGAGATAAAAATAAAGTACAGTGGAGCCTGATGGGGGAGGGATTACTTCTGTGCTGAAGGACAGAGAGCTTCTTTATTATTCACTTCCAGGAGCCAGTGACTTTTGTAATCTTAATTTTCTAATGTCTTCCAAGAATGTAGCATATTTAACTGCCACAGAGTTTAACTTGGAAGTAGAAACTCCTGGCACAGGCCAGCCAGCACCCTCCAGCCCTGTCTAGCAGTGGGTGAGCTCAGAAAAGGTTATTCTTTCCATTTTTCCACAAGAAAACTGGGGGGAGGGGGGGATGGGGAACAAAAGAATTTCAGTGCATTGTGCCAGTTACCCCTATCTTTTTATTGCTGGAAACTCGTAACCATTGCTTACACAGCTACAGAGAAGATGGGGCAATTGCTAAGAACTTAGAGGGGGAAAAAGAAAGAAAGAACCTCACAGAGTCATCTTAGAAATGAGGTCATCTTCTCCTGTGTGCACCTTAATGATTGCTTTCATTCGAAGCAATTGTAAAAGCCAGTAATTACTGTTATTCCTAATATCCTAATGCCAAACTGTCAGCCAAAGGTGCTGGAGGAACAAACGGGTGCCCCACTTGCTGTTCCCACGAGCGATGGGGCACGGGGGATGAGACACACCAGTTGCATCATGTAACTCGATCAGGTTGCCCGGAGACACTTCAGCACCCACACATGCATTTAGGTGTATTGTTTTGATGCCGAGTTCTTCACCCTGGAATATAAGAGCAATTTGCAGAAATGTACATGGCCTGGCTGCCCTGGAATGGTTTCTCCTCGCTGAGCACCCTGGGCGTTTGGAAGGCTCTGCCCCCGGAGGAGGTGTCAGAGGCTTCTCTCCGTAGCCAGCGAGATGCGTGGCTGCCCCACAGCTCTGGAAATGCTAAGCAGGTAATTAACAAATCACAAGGTGCAGGTGTGCAGGTGAAGTTCGGTAAATTGCTTTTGATCTAAATTGAGATGCTTTGGGGATTTAACTTCTTAGACAAAAAGGGCATAAATAAATAATCAGGATTTTAAGGTTGGAACTTGCAAGCAAGCTCTAAAATGTCTTAATTCACTTGAGGCAAAGCAGGATGAGTGTCTGAGGCCAGCCCTGCACATCTCCAGCGCTAATGTTCGTACACTTGATCAGCTCAGAACCACACATGGCATGGCACAGGCCACGTGCCACACGAGGAACCTGCAGCACCTTGTAAGGGGTGTGAGGTGCCCTCAGCTGTCTCCAGGTTCAATTCTTATAAGAGAAAAAAGGGAGCGGAGTGAGTGTGGTAGGGTCGGTCAACTTCCCTGAATGGGGCAATAGCACCCCCCAAGTGCACCCCGTTAAACAGGAGGTGTGCACCCAGGGGAGATGCTCCCGGGACGCCTGTGTGACGCATAAGCTCCACACTGTGCCGCCAACACCCTCTGCTTCCCCAAACCCAATGCAGAGCAAGACCATCATGTTTAAACACGGGGACCTTGGCTCCCACAGGCAGGGATGCTTTCTCCACTGTCCTCTGTGTCCCCTGGCAGCAGGGGCAGGGAGAGGTGTGGGGAACGCAGACATTTTGGCCTGTTCTGAGCCCTGGGAGGGTGGTGGTTGTGTGCGCCTGTGTTGGGCCCCAGCTTTTGATCGAGTTGTACAGCGGTGGGCAATGGCCAGAGGTCAGGAGGGAGGAAGGGCAGTGGGGAGAGGATACATTTTCCTGTATCTCTCTCAAGGTCACGGTTTGGTGGGGTCATATTTCTCCACCTAAGGCCAATGGGTTTGGGTGATAGCACTCCTTCCCTTGCCCTCTTGTGCCTAGGGCTTTGATAACCTGCCCCTGTGGGTGCTTCACCTTCTCCCGCTGGGCTGCAAATTATAACAAACCAAGTTTCCTGAACCACAAAGGCGATTTCCTTCCCGAAGTGCATGCTCGCTGACTAGTGCTAAGGAGACTGCTATAAAATCTGAGATTTAGCACTTAGCTATAATTCTTGGATGAGACCCGCTGAGAGGAGGGGAGGAGCAGCTGAGGGGAGTGAGGAGAACTCTGTGGAGCTTGGGAGAGTTGGGAGAAGGGGACCCACCAGGTGCCACCACCAATGTGGGAGAGCAGAAGGCCTCCTGTCTGGTAACTAACATTGCCAGGAGACAGCTGTCAAGTAACCGCCCGAATAACAGCTTGGAGAGATGGGCATTCTGATCAGCAATATTCAACTTTTGCCCTTTTTTCCTCCAAAAAATGTGTGGAGAACATTTTGGGAAGGGGCAAACTTTATCTTAATGGGACTGTGACTAAGATGGTTCTTGGTACCTGGAGAGTATCTCGAGCAGTAGAACCACATCCCACTCACCCCCACCATCTTCAGTGTGCAGACTCGGAGGGGCTGGCTGTTTGGTGCCTTCACCCTTGGACCTCCCCAGAAGGGTCAGCAGCCTCCCTGGGGCCTGGCGACTAGGCTCTCTTTTGACCTCCTCTTCCCTTGTCTTCTGTGGCCAGTTCCCAGCCTGTCGTCCACCCAGCCGCAGGTGGAGCTGTGGGCTCCAGGAGCTTCAGTGGCTGCAGGAGCTGGTGGGCATGGGCTGTGCCGGAGCCAGAGAAAGGGAAGAAGTGGTGTGCCGGGGAGCAGGCCGAAATAGGAACCCATTCTTGTCAGGGGAAGCCCAGAGAAGCCACTGGAGGCCACGGACGTGCTTTCCTGAGCTGGAGAGCTTGGCTGAATGGGCGACGCCATGGGGAAGGTGGCAGGGGTAGGTGGAGGGAGCTGCCGCGGCCCTGGCTCCCTGTGGCACTGACAGCCCCCACACAGTTGTACCTCTTGGGGACTCCTGTCAAGTGTCTACAGGAATGTTTTCACCTTTTAAAAAACCTTGTGCCTGGACATCGGTCACCCTCAGTGGGGCTGTGAGAGGCACCTTGTGGCCGGGCAGCAGTTGCCAGGACCAGCGCAAGTGTTGGGACAGCCGCATCACAGCAAGTGCAATCTCAGTACACGTGCTGCCGCAGAGCGTGCACACAGCAGCGGCGTCTCTGCCATCCACGTGGCACTGGGCTCATCCTTCCAGAGGCCCCTCGTGTCCCTTCCTAATGGCCTTCTCAGGGTGGCTCTTCTGAACTGTCCATTCCTCCGTCTCGTCAGTCTCTGCTGGGTTTTGTGGAGAAGCTGCTGCTTTGGAGACCCCCGCAGAAATGCACCTGCACGTGTGATGTGCAAAAAAGCTTTCCAGCCATTCCTTTAAAGTGGAGAATATTTTTTGCAAAATGAATAATACCCCCGTTCAGCATATCCCTTCTTCTTATGATTTGTTTTATCAATGTTTATAAAAATGGAGTTGATTAAAAAAAGAAAGTAGTTGCTTTTCTGATTTCCAGGCCAATCCTGAGGCCTGATAGAAGAAGCTTCTGACGGAGCTGTGGGCTTCCCGAGCAGGCAGACGTCACACCCCCCTGCTGATGTGTCATCTGCTCATTCGGCCACCTGCTTGGATGCTTAAAGACCCTACTAAGCGCCCAGGTTCTCAAGGAACGGTGTACCTTAGTTTATTTATTTTTTTTAATTTTGGAATTCTCTGTATTGTCTCCTAAAAGTATAACGTAGTATGTGTTTATACCTTAAGATATTTTGTTTTGAGAATTTCAATACAGTCCCTGAATTTATGCATCTCAAATTAGACGATGTTGACCTTCCTTAAACAGTGGTTAGAACATAGCAAAATTGATTATGAACATGCCGAGTGTGATCACCTGTGGTCTCCATACATGGGCGAGGTTATTTTTTCTTGCTGCTTACTACACTTGCAGAACAGGGCTCTTTTATTTGATTATTACCTGGGCAAATTTGCTGTATGATAAAAAAAAAAATTATGCGTGCATTTGATTCCCATCCAATTGCCCTTAGGATAAAAGGTTCATTTTCATCTTCTGTTTCCCAAATGAAGCTTTAAATCTAATTAGATCTTGAAAGAAAATAACTGCAGTATGGTTTCTGTAAGTAAAGGGCCTCTCATTTAAATAATGTTCTTATTTGTTTATGTTACGTGATTTACAGTAAGTGATGAGATTCTTTGTGGCCGGCACACCACTCACTTAAGGGAGCCTTCACACAGAGCACTTTGACTAAGTTATAAACCATTCTAGACACAGAAAAATTTAATTGTTGTAACGTTTAATAGTGTAATAGCATACCTCAGTGCTGGGATGTGTCTTCACATAGTGAAAGCCCAATAAATATTTGTAGAATAAATAAATTCCTGCTCATTCATCACCTGGACCCTAAGAGAGCAGCTGTTTTATTACGGTTTAGCCTTTTCATGTTAGTTTGAAGTGTGAGGGGTCTTGCATGGACAGACCCTAAATGCTTTTAAACATTTTAGTCTCTGACAAAGATGAGTCCTTTGTGGGACGGCGTCCTGTGGGGAGAAGCGGGGGCTGGGGGAGTGTCCTGGGCTTGCTGTCTGCACTTAGTGCTGTGTTCCTCGACGCTGTGGCCTCCACTCTCAGTGCCACCCGGTGCTGCCCAAGAGGCAGGTGCTCATGGGTCTGCGTTTGTGGCTCAGTACAGCATCGTGAAAGAAAATGCCTGCCTGAGCATTTTTTCATAAACGCGTTCACCATTCATAAACATAAAAAGGGATTTCTATCCCTGCACGTCAGTCACCCTCCGTGGGGCTGTGAGAGGCACCTTGTTGCCGGGCAGCAGTTGCGTGGTGACAGAAACCCAGATGTTACGGCAGGCTCACGGGAAGTGGAGAAGAACAGGTTGGAGGCGCTGATTCCACCCCCTGGACGGCACCTCTGCAGGCCTCTCCAGGTGCCCAGACGGTGGTTAGGGAGACTGATCTGCCGAGCAGCTGTTGGTGCATGAAGAAAAAACTAAGTATCCCTTAAAAATGTTTGAAATTAAGGCTTCTTATTCCTCAGGAATATGCTCCTGCTTCGTTTCTTTTTAATTTTTCCCCCACATGGTGAAGGCAGCGACACTTGCCCAGTGGACCCCGCTCTGAGGGGATTTGTAAATATTTAAGAGAGTCGAATTGAAGACCGAAAATAAAATTTAGCCCTGCTCTCAGAGTCCCTCTGAGCTCCCTGCCTGCAGGGGATAGCGCAGTAATTAGGACAAAGGGATATTTGAGATTACGCCTTAAATAAACTGGGGCAGAGCTTCTTTAAGCTTCACCAACTATTTTTGTCTCTGAGGCAGGAAACACCCATTTTGGTGCTGAACTTAACTAGGCTTTTGCATAATGGAAGAGGAATCAACATGGGCTTGTTCACCTTGGAGGGCTCACGGCCCTGGTGGAGGAGAGGCCCCGGCGGCTGCCCCTGCTGTGTCGGCCTGGGCCTTGGGGGTGGGTGGCCACATCCGTAGCTGGGCCCAAGAGTTTCTCCCCCCATGTGGAAACCACCAGGACTGACGCTGACGCCGTGGGCAGAGGCGCTGGCTGGGGAGCGCAGAGTCCGGCCTGTGTCACAGATGTGCTACCTCGGCTGGCGACCCGGACCGACCTTCCATCCAGGAGAACCATGGTGGTGAAGTCCAACTCAATGTTGGGTCTGTAGGAGAAGAACCAGGACTTTATCCTCCTTTGGTTCTGAGGGTCATGGCTATGAAGCCTCGCTGATCTGAAGAGGACGATGGCCTGGGTGGGCAGGGTGTCCTGGGGACGTCCAGGTAGACTTTCTCCAGAAGGAGCAATCAGGTCTGGGCAATGGCCTGTGGGCCATAAAGGGGTTTTGCTAAGGAAACACAACATAATATGGTGAGGATGAAACTAAATAATTAAATCTGAGTATTTTTTTCTTGTCTCAAAAGTTAAATTCATGGTCAACAAAGTAGCAGAAATCTTTAAGTTACTTGCTAGATTTGTAACCTTTGTTACACGTCCTCTCTTGAGATGGTTTCCCAGGGCTGTCCCCAGCTGCTGGGAGGACGGCAGGCCTGGATGTGGTGTCTGAAGCACCTGCTGCGGGGCTTGGTTCCCTGAGAGCAGTCACCACTTGGCTGTTTGAGTATTCGGTGTTGTACCGACAACCCAAAGGCGCTGCTGGCCCTCCGTCAGCGTCTCTCCCACTGTCCTGTGCAGTAGTGAGGGCGATGATGGGGATGGAAGGAGGGCAGAGTGGTCACGGCATCTTCCTGGCACACACATGTCCCACCCTCTGACTGGGAAGTGAGTTCAGCTGCACATTCTCAGGCACGACACTCTCTCTCTGTGCTGAGATACTTTGGTTTTTGCATGGGGCAAAACTGCCGTTTTTCTGCGCACATAGACCGTGTGCTGGTGAAGCCAGGGCTTGCAGGGTGCCTGTCACCTGCGTGGCAGATGTGCTCGTTAAGTAATTTCCCACCATCGGCCTGCCCGGGTCCCCACTGCCCACCGTCCACACTCACGCCCACGTGCACACAGTGCAAGCCACGGCACGTGCTGCTTGTCTTTGGCTAACTGTCTCCACTTCCCTCCAAGTTCCCTGGTTTCTTCTGTGTGTCTGAAGGGTCCCTGGTGCACACACCAGGCTCCTGTGCCCGGGCCTGCTGACTCACCCTGCGTCCAGTCTGCCTGAGCTGTGGTGTGCAGGCTGCAGGAAACACGAGTGCAGGGGACTCTTTGATGTGATGGAATTTTGAAATTTAATACGTTTTTGTTCTATTTATTCCAGTTTAATTATTTTGGGAACTGCTTTGATGCTCCTTTGTCAGGTTGTATTTTCCACACACACATTTGCTTCATTCCCTCCATCTGTCGGTGTCCACGCCCGGCCTGTGAATAGGTGTGAGGAGTAACTGGAGAGGTGGTAGGAAGCCCCCCCGCCCAGATATGCCCCTACTTCCACAGAGCCCCCCCTGGTGGTGGCCAAGTCCTCCCTGACGGGACGGCGCATCAGACTGCTTGCCCGCCCCGTCAGCAGTTAGCTGGTCGGCTACCTAAGGAGCACCTGCTGATCTGACGCCTTCTGGAGCCTGGAGGAGGCAGGCACAGGTCTGGAGTGAAGGGCAACTCGTGACCACTCTGAAGAGCTCAGGGACAATGCAGGTGCCGGCCATGAAGGGGCTCTGAAGGAGAGGTGTGTGGACACATGGACAGTGCGTCTGGAGTGATCCCGGCTGGCCCTGGTGTCGAGGGCCTGGAGCATGTTCACAGCCGTCACTGCTCACATCCAGATTCCCAACAGGGAGGGTGTGGGCCAGGCGGCCTCTGCCGCGTGGCCCTGCCCCACGTAACTGCTCTGCTGTCTCCAGGTGGCCGCTGCCCTTGTCCCCATCTGCAGGGCTGTCTGAGAGGCTCGGTCTTCTCTGCTCTTGGCTCAGCAGCAGGTGGAGGCTGTGGGGGAAGGGCAGGCACACGAGCTAGGGGGACCTGGGTGGCCCGAGGGGCGAGGTTGTGTCAGGTACCCTGGGGGCATTTGGGGACACACGGATGTTTGGGTTCTATTGCTAAGGAAATAGTCACATCCTCCAGACATGGGGGGGAAAGCAAAACATGACTTAGAGGAGGGTTTGTTTCAGGAAAGTGGCAAGGTGGATGGCGCTGCCCTGTCCTTGTCATTGTCACCGTCCACGCCAGCTCCAGCTTCTCACCCACCTGCCCCTGCACAGACTCGTCTGACAGACTGAGCAGAATCAGGCAGAGCCTCCCGTCCCTGGGCCACCTGCTCCATCCCCACCTGGCCTCCGTCCTGATTCTCCTCCTCTGCAAATGTCCCTCTTCTCTGATGCTTTTGACTGGACTGACACAAGCTCAGTCTCACAGGCCCCGCCCTGCACATGGGTTTCTGCCCACCTAAGAGTCCTTTCTCTCCCCTGTCCACCCACACCAGCTGTCCCTGCCCCTGCACACGCCCAATCCACTCTCCTAGGGTTGCGTCCATAAGTCCCTGGACTGGCCACTGAATCCAAGGGCCTGTCTGGTCCTCGTCCCATCCGGCAGCTGCTGCTGGTCTGTCTGAGACCTGACACCTCCCACCGCCACCCCTGCCCCACCTCGAGCTCCATCCCCAGCCCTTCTGTCTCTCGCAGCTGCCCAGATGCTGGCCGTGCTCAGGTGTCCATACCTGCTCTCCGGAGCTGCTCTGGAGGTGCCGTGGACTCCACCTCTCAAGCTCCGGGCCCAGCTGTCTTCTGGAGAGATGCTGATTTTTAGATGACTCACAGGTGCCTCAAACATGTCCCCAGAGGAGCACGACCCTTCTGACATTGCCTGTCTTCCCCAGCGGTGCTGCCATCTCCCCAGCTGCCCGGAGAGAAATACAGGAGCCTCTGTCAATGACCCTGTGAGCAGCGGCTCACCTGGCCCAAGCCCTGGGGCCTCTGCTCGACTCCGCTGCAGCCTCCCGGGGGCTCTGGCCTGAACACAGCGCATGGCCAACCCATCCGGCTCTTGCTTCCTTCCCGACCTTCCGGTCCCTCCTTTCCCAGACCGCAGTTGCCCCCACCTGCCCTCCCATCCCCTCATCTGACTAATAGTCCTGATTCTCGGGGTCTTCCCCGCCTTGTTCCTTTCCTGCCTCACTTTCCCTGGCTCTTCTCTGCTTGGTACCGCGTCTTTGCTGGTACTTCTCTCCTCTGGCGGCCTCCTTTCTCCATCCTGGTGGGAAGGGCCTCCGGGCACAATGTCCTTCCCACATCACAGCCCTGGGCACTGCATTGGAGCTGAGTTTAAGTTGCCTAAAGCCCCAATAGTCTGTAAGCTTTGAGAGGGTTAAGACCCCAGGGCTTGGCCAGAGTACGAGTCATGGCAAAGTCTCAGTAAACGCTAGTCGGGTGAGACAATGAGCATGTTCAGAAGAGCTGGAGTTCAGAGGTTATACACGTGCCCACACGCACACACATACATACATACACACGCACAACACACGTAGATACACGTTCAGACACGCACACAGACACAGGTGCGGGTACACAGATACACACGTGCAGGTATGCATGACTTAGGATGCGCTGTGTCCCAGTAAACCCAGAATAAATTGAAAATGCACTGTTGGGCTTTACCCCAACAGCCCCTCATAAAGTGCAACAGTTGCCAAGTGGAACCTCTGTTAAGTCCAGGTGCTCCTCAACTTACAACGGTGTCATGTCCAAACAAAGCAAAGTGTAGTTTAAAAACCGTAAGTCAGGGATGCACACACCACATATGTGTGTATACAGATTTTATATCTATAAAATTTTAAACCTCTTCACTGAGATATGGGTTGTATGTAAAAAGTCACACATATTTAATATACATAACTTGATGAATTGGGGGGTGAATTTCATACACATGAAGCCATTCATGCCATTGAGATCATAAACACTCAATGCTTTTTAGAGCAGGGGTTCCCAGATTTAGGAATTTCATAGACCATTAAAATTGCAGGAGAAAATGTAAACTAAACTGATGTTGTCAACTTGAAATTTTCTTTCTTTTCTTTCTTTTTTTTTTTTTTTTGTTGCAGTTTTTGGCCGGGGCTGGGTTTGAACCTGCCACCTCTGACATATGGGGCCAGTGCCCTACTCCATCGAGCCACAGGTGCCACCCAATTTGAAATTTTCTAAGTGAAGATATTAAAATAGTTTTTCACAATTCCACACATTAAAAAAATTGTATTTCAAACCAAAATAGGACATTATCTTACAATGAAAAATTACTTGAGGAAAAACTCACCAGCTTGCCATTAATCATATTTTCTTCCTATACCACTGGCACCAGTCTGCAAATGGGCCTTTTGGAATCTGTCTTCTTCATGAGCAGGGCTGGGAGTTTGAGGAGACCGAGATTTGACACTGGGGTGTGGAGGGTGTGTGGAAGGAAGACAACCAGGGAGACCTGGGGCTACCGGGGTTCTCTAGAGAAATAGAACCAACAAAAAACTCAACATTTAGGGTGGTGCCTGTGGCTCAAAGGGGTAGGGTGCTGGCCCCATATGCTGGAGGTGGCGGATTCAAACCCAGCTCCAGCCAAAAACTGTAGGAAAAAAAAAATTTATGAGGATTGGCTCACTTGAAACTTGAATGTTGACCGATAAATCCCAAGATCTGAAGGGCATGTTGGTGAGCTGGGAACCCGGGGAGAGGGTGCAGAAGCTGGAGTCGTGGGCCAGGAACCTGGGGAGAGGAGCAGGAGCTGGTGTGGGGGCCACAGCACCACAGGTGGACCCCACTCTTGGCCAAGGCCTCCCTTAGGTAAACTTCAGATGTCTTCACAGTCAACAAATAGAGCCACCTCTGATTTCAGCTCAGCCATTTCTCTGTTGGGAATAGTTCCAAACTCATGCTCAGTTGCAGCTGATTAGTTTAAGTACTAATGAAATGCTAACCTTCTTCACTGAGCGAGCTTCCCACATACTCAGTTTTCACAAACTATCTAACAGTTATGTGTACCTGGGGGCCTCCCAGGAGGTCACATTGCCAGGGTGGCTGGAGCCAGGGTCTGGCCCCAAAGCCTGCTGCACCCTCAGCTATCCTGCCTTCTATCCAGGCAACCTCCCGGGTGCCAGTGGGCACTGGAACAGTGGTCGAGTCTCTCTAGCCCCCTCTTCTCTGCCCTGAGTGTCTGTAGCTCCCTGGGTGATAATTTCTATCACCTTGTCTTCCCATTGCCCTCCCTGGATGGATACTAGCTGTCAGTACTTTTAATACCTGGTATCCAGAGGTGAACAGAATACTCCCAAATAATCTGAGTAATGTGAATTATCAAATAGTTCTTGGGGATAAACGAGTTGAAGAAAGTGTCAGAGATGATCAGAAATGACAGGCGGCCTGTGGACAGAGAGCTGATTGCCCCAAGGATGGCCCTCCAGTCCTTCCTGCAGTGCGTGACCTCTGACAAAGAATGAAGAAGATATTCAAATATAATGCAGATGCAGATGGCATTGTAAGTCAAAGAAACGGCAGTTAATTGTGCTTTTATTCTTGATTTACACATTAGCTATAATTATTGCTTAGAAAATGTTCTTTGCTGTTGCTGTCCTGAAATACTGATTTAGGTGACGAAGGCATTTCTGCATACCAGGCAACCACAGGGATGTTGGGGACGGGCATAGTTCTCACAGTCTGTCTTGGTGGTACAAGATTATTGGTACAGAGCATTTGGGCTCCTCTCAATTTCTTCTCCTTTAGGGCCTCATTTCCAGCATTTTTGCTGTCTGCACAGCATTGTTATACGTAAAATAGACTGAAGCATAAAAGTGCCATCTAACATGAAATGCCAGGTCATTAAAGGTTAGCAAAGCACAATTTTACCCAAGTAGAGGGAACAGGAGCTTGCATGAGGTTGAGTGGGTGTTCCCAGAATCAGGCGCGTGGAGGTCACCAAGAGGCTCTGCTGGCTGAGGGTGGTTTTTAATCACTCAGCTTGCTGTGCCGTCTAACGTGGTCCCCACGATAATGGTGATCAGAACAAGCCGGGTTGAGCCCCTTGCGGGGGAGATGACTCAATTCGTCTTTCTCCCTGAAGGCCAGCAGGTGCCAGACTGTTCTGAGTAACCATGATTAAGCCGGCAGGTGCCGCATTATCTTCAGTAACTGTCATCAGAGCTTGAGGGAGCCACTGTCCTTCTGGCTGCCTTGTCCAGCCGGTGTGGTCTTCTGGTGGGGGGAGCTTCTAGCGTCAGTGCACCTGCTCCCATAGGTTGGATGAAGGTGGATGTCCCCACCCTTTCTTGCCGGCCACCACAAGCTAAAGACAGGACGTGTCACAGCTGCTTCCAGCTCCTGGGTTTTCTCTCTGTCCAAATCTAGCGCTAATCTCCTCGGCCTGACCCTCAGGCACTATAGCCCCCTTTCAGAAGGGCTCCATGGAATTCCGTGGTGTCGCCCTGGGTGTGTGCCTACTGCCCTATCAAGGCAGAGTCATCACCTTAGTTTTGAGTTAATTGGCTGCTTCTGAGCTAGGTCTTGCAAAAAAGGGTGCACAGTTGGTGACTCTGACGCAGTGGGGAGGAAAGAGGACAAGTCCAGCCTTGACAGAGGATGCAGGTTTACATGAACACCCCCCCCAACACACACAATGCCTCCAGAGCCCTGTGGGGCAGACCATAAGCTCAGCAGACCACTCATGGGGCTGTGGGGGCCGGGGAGGCAACGAGCCCAGGGGGGACGGTGTTGACTTTCTCCTTTTGAGGGACTGGAAAATGGAGGTGTTGTGAGGCTGATACGGCACCTGGTGGCACCCAGGAGGGGGACCTGTAGGTGGCATTTGAGGCAGTGGGGCAGGTGAGAAGAGACCCCTGGAGGAGGGGTTGGTCAGCAGTATCCAGTGTGGCTGAACAGTGTCCAATGTGGGTCAAGTGGGATGGGATGGAAAAGCATCTAGCTAGTCTCACCAAGGAGCCATTGGTGGTCTTGACAGCAGCAGTGGGACCCATACCAGCTGGCTGTGGTCTTTTGGCTAAGGGACAAATGACAGGTCTTTGAATTCGAAGTGTCCTGTGAGACCAGTGTGTTACACAATTCTCGGTATCTCCGGACAGCGGAATCCTATTTTAGAATTGTCAGAGGCTCAGTCAGAAAGTTGATAATACCCAGTGGTCTGGTCGAGTCGGGGGGCCTGGAGCCCACCCTTTTGTCTCCCCATTGACCCCCAGGCCCTGAGGATTCTCCTCAGAGCCCCAAAGCTCCTGAGGACACAGTCCAAACCCCATCTCACCCCGAGAGAGCTGGCACTCACAGAGAGCCCTCGGGGTGTTGTGTGGCCAACAAGGGGCTGAGGCAATAAGCTGCTCCTGCAGGACCCACTGACCGAGGCCACTTGTGGACTGATTCGAATGATTGAAATTTAGTCTAGGTTGGTGGGCAAGGTCTGTAAACAATCGGTGGTTAGAAGAATCATTGTGGTTGTCATGGTTTCGTTACAGGTTTCTAGGGGGTATTTTTGAGCTATGGTAGCAATGAAATTCTACTGAAGAAATAGCCCTGTCTGGTATCGGGTGCCGTGTAATTGGTCCCCTTTACGCTGCACCTGAGTTTCCTGCCTCTGGTCACTGAGCAGCTGACTTTGTCTTCTCCCCCTGTAGCCCCTGCTCCCTGGGAGCTGCACAACGCAGTGGGTGAACACACCAGGAGCAGAGGCGGCACCAGGACAGGAGCATCCCTGAAACCCCAGCTCCTGCGCCTTTGCAGTCCAGAAGTCGTATCGATGACTTTGAAATGAACTCAGACAGCCATTCTTATGCTTAAAGGACTGCGGGGGGTTTCCGAGGCTCTGAGCCACCTCCTCACCCTTCTGCAAACTCAGTAGGGCTGGTTCCCTCTTTTGGGCACATCTGGCCCCAGCTGCTCCTGGTCTCCCCACACAAGCTCTTTGCATGGGGGGCTGCTCCTGGTCTCCCCACACGAGGGGCTGTTCTTGTTCTGCTGTCTTGCTCGAGGCTTGCCCCTGCCCCCCGTGGGGTGCTTCCTGGGGGACGGCTTCTCCATCTCCCAGCACCAGTGGGCTCCAGCCCCTTCCCAGCACCCACCCTGTCTGTTCCTCCCTTGTTTAGCAGAGTGAAGGAAAGTTCAGTAACTTAAACAGTCCTGTCTGTCTTGGCTATAACGTCTTCCCAACAAAGTCTTCCCCCCCTGAATCATAGACGGGCTGAGTGGACACCTGCTAGAGAGGCTGTTGGTCAGACGCTTTGCATTTCCAAGTTCAAGTAGGTTGTGTTGTCGGCTTTGCTGTCTGCGTAGGTGATGCTGAGACTGTGAACCGGCTGGTTCTCCACAGAGCTGTCTGATGACCTTTGTAATTCTTCACTGAGACTTCTATTGTTATTGTTATTATTAAACCTTCATTGCCAGGGATGGGAGGCCAGGGTGTATCCACGGGGATGGAGTGGGCACTTCCCACAGGCAGCACTTCAGCTGAAGTCTGTCTTTACAACGGGCAGGCTTAGGCCGTGGGCTTTATATTAATGGGATTCATGGATATTACATTAAATAAATGGGCGTTCAGCTGCCTAGGACGATACCACCGGGGCTCTTAGATCAGTGGGGAGACTGCCTGGGATTCGGGTCACTTAGCCGGGGCTTGCATAGTGATAAAGGGATAATCAGATTCCCCATGCAGCCATAGCTCTTTCCTGACAGGACTGCCTGAGCATTCCTTCTGAAACCCAGAACTGAGCATTTGGGATGAAATCCAAATGTCTGCACTTCAGCCTGAGTCAGTCCAAGGGGATTCTGCGAGGCAGAAGAACTTTAAGGGAAGCTTATCTTTAGCTACTAGTAGATTATAGACATTTCTCTTGGCATCAGTGGAGTTTATCCCAGTGACTTTGTTTTCGGTTAGGGCCTATGTTACTTTCTTAAAGTTTAATTCTTGACAGAGTGAAACCAGCTAGTTAACGCTCCCGTTTGAGGTCAAGCCAGCTCAGGCTGTGGAAAACTGAAGTGCATTTGTATCCTGCCCATGTGGTGACCTGGAGTGATGGAGAGATCAGCGTGGCGGAGCTATCCGTGTCCCTTGCGGGGGTGCAGGGTTCACAGGATGGAGGACGCACCCTGGGTCTGTGAGGTTCGGACGCTTCTCCAACACGAGGCATCTTGGGAACCTTACAGACCCCAGCGGAGAGGGCTGCGTGATGGAGCGAGCGCACAGCACCGCTTGGCGTCCGTTCCTCATGTGTTATCTGGGACCGTGGCTTGTGACATCACAGTTACCTTCTCTGTCTGTGTTCAGGGGTGTATGAAAGTGTGTACTCTCTGTCTCAGACCACTCACGCCAAAAAGGACGGGGGGCAGCTTAGCCCAAGCAGAGAAACCCGGTTAACAAGAAGTAACGGATAGAGGAGAAAGCGGTCCTGCTTAGAACTTAAGCCCCATCTTTGGGGGACCAGAAGGCCTCAAATTTGACTGAGGCCAGATAAAAATGGAGACATGGTGAGATGCCACATTGTTATCATTAGAAATAAAAGAAAACATTTAGTTCTTTGGAAGAAGCAAATCTTTTCTGAAAGCAGAATGCGAAACACATTTACCGTGGAATTTTTCTATCGGGCCCTGAGGTCAGCGGGCAGTGCCCTCCATGGTAGCAGGGGCAGCGATTATTGATACCCTCACCCATTCCACGAAGAGTTGGGAGTGGCAGGTTTCATGAAGCGATTTCTCGTGGTGACACTCAATAAGGCACCCAGGAGGCTGGGCCTATGATGGACAGTAGGAGGGCCGAGTGCCCATCTTCTGGGTGGCTGCCTTGGTCCAGTGCTGAGAGCTGGTGGACTTAGGGCAGGGGCCATTCCTACTCCGGCCCCACAGGCTTCTATGTGCTTCAAAGACAGTGATTCTGGAAAGCAATTTAGGAATTATGAAGGGCTGAAAACTGCCAGGGGTTAACATTATTTATCCACTCTGTTATGACATCATAAAATATGAAATCTGCCTTATTAGGCTGTTCTTAAAAATATGTTTTGAGTTTTTTGAAAAAAATAACATGATGTACTCTTGTTGCAGTACCTGAAGTCATGAAAGAACCCGTAACAGGGACGTTTGTCTCTCTTCTCTGCCTGCTGGTCACTGAGATCCTTTGAAAACACAGATTTTAGAATCTGGAATTCCAGATAATGGCTTTGCCAAAATGAGATTAATAGTCTATTTCCCAGATATTCTGTTTATTTGTATTTTCTCCTGTGAAAACTAGAGAAAATTTTGTTTGCAAGATAAAACTTGTGCTCATGTGTAAAATTCATTCCCTCCAGGCTATAAACATGCTGGAGCCATTGGTTGAGCTCTATGCTCAGCTCATAGGATGGTGCCCAGCACAGAGTAGGGCTCAACACCCATGTCAGACAGGTGAGTGGTGGGGTCAGCAGTGGAGGGGGAAGGACAGGTGAGTGGTGGGGTCAGCAGCAGAGGGGTGACGGACAGGTGAGTGGTGGGGTCAGCAGCAGAGGGGGACAGACAGGTGAGTGGTGGGGTCAGCAGCAGAGGGGTCACCAGTGAGCATGTGAGGTGAAGCTGTCAAGGATGTGTGGTTATTGTTGCTATGAAACCAGACATATCAAGGGGAAGGCGAAGGGAACACAAAGGGTGGGAGAGGGTTACTTCCCTTAACTGGCCTCAGTTGCCTCGGAAGCTGTTAAGATTATTGCTACAAAATACGAAATGTTTACATTATTTCCTAATTTTGTCTGAATGCCACATAAAAATTTAATGTCTTTGTAATGTTCTGAGGAAGACTACCTAATAAGTATGGAAATTTTAAATTCATACTTGGAAAATTCTATTTAAATCCTTCAAGTGAATCTTTAGGGGACAGGTAATTGGCCATTTGCCTAATGTCTTGCAATGATTTAAGTTGGTGCCAATGGACACAGGTGTGCAGCTGTCTCTTAACTTCCAAGCACCAGTGTTTGGCAAGGACAAGCGATTGTTGCATAATAAGATTCATCCCCTCCTCTTTTCAAGTTTAGCCTAAAGTCTTTTTAGCGGTTGCATCTGAGACCTTAGTTGGGAGCCAGAATGCTTTTCTGAGTTACATTTCAATCAGACTGTGCTACAGAGATACTCGTGAGCTGGGAACTTGCCTGCAAGTATTTCTCTACATGCACACGTGTGCACACACACATATCAGCAGGAATGGGCTTCAATGAAATTAATAAAAAGATACATAATCTTTGTTAAATGTGTGGTTGTCTCTCAAACCATGTTTCGTACCCTTCCAAAGATTGCAGAGCTGTTCTGGCTGTGTGTGGAGGCTGGGAGTCCAGAGGCCACCTCCCGCTGGCCCACACACCCACCCTGAGTTGACCCTGCTGGTCGGTGGCTCTCTCTGGGCCTCCGTGTCCTCTCTTGCAGGCTGATGGTGTTAAAAGAGGCAACAGCTCTCACAACTTAATGATTCTGAGCCATTATTTCTTAGAGTCTTTCTGAGGTAGTAATTGCCATTGGTGGGAAAAGGGCTTTGAGGTTTCAATGGATGGGAAGTGTTTGGTTAAACACAGCTAACTGGCAGGGCTCTCGGGATTTTAATATGTGAGTACACGTTTTGTCTCTGGAAGGAAGGCTGGTTCTTGTTTCCCAGCTTATTTTCCGTGAGCCTCTTATTTCTCCAAAAACCTGCCAGCCTCTCACCAGACAGCAGCACTTTGTGGAACTTCCTGGGGAACTAACTGTTCCTCTGAGGCCGTCTTCCCTGAGGGTCTCATGTGCAGACTGAGGCTGTTTCATTGGGGGACGACATCTTCACTACCAGCCCGACTTTGTGATTTTGTTCCCATCTGGAGCGACATAGTTGGAAGTGATTTGTCTGCACAGCACAACATGTGTCCAGTCAGCTCCTGGAGGCTTGTCGTGGGCCGATGTGGAACTGCGGCAGCTTTTGTTCTGGTGAGACAGACTCGCTTTGCCCCAGTTGCTCCCTCCAGGGTCTTGGTGTTGAAGATCAAGGATGCTCCTGTTCCTGGAGGACACTCTGCTTCCAGGAGGATGCTCCTGTTCTGTTCCGGGAAAACTATTTTGGTTCTACGTTGTTCTAACAGAGCACCTGTGGCTGGTTATTTATAAAGAAAAGAGGTTCATTTGGCTCCTGATTCTGGTGACTGAGAAGTCCAAGGTTGGGCGGCTCCTCCATTCGCAGCGGGAAGCAGAAGGGGAGCAGCTGTGTGGAGAGAGAGAGAGACAGAGAGACGGGGGGACAGACTTTAACTTCCCACTCTCACAGGAACCATCCAGCCCTGAGAGAGGAAGCCCCCCACCCAGGGAGGCGTTCGTCCATTCAAGGAGGGTTCCTTTAAAGAGGGAGAACCCCCGAGGGAGGACGTCCATCCACACAAGGAGGGTTCGCAGGGAGGACCCCCCAAGGGAAGATGTCTGTCCATTCAACGAGGGATTCACCTTTAGCCCAAACTCACCCACAGGCCTCCCCACGCCGCCACATCAGGGGCCAAATTCCAGCATGAGTCTCGGCAGGGACCAAGCATATCCAAATGTAGCAAGGTATGGTTGCTTTTTAAATGTTTTAAAATTTTTTAAACTCTGTGGTGTGTATGTGGGAGGAGCTCTGGCCAACAGGAAAATGTTTAGGGTCACCTGCTCATTGATGCCAGCAGCAAAGGGGCATCGGCTTGTCCAGGGCAGTGTGGGATTTGGGCTCAGAGTGCTCCTGGGCCTTACACGGATGAAGGGGAATCCCCGTGAACGAGGGCTCCTCGGGTCACCCTGCCCTGTGATTGTGGCCCTTCATGGACGGCGTGTCCCTGCTGTGAGGGTGTGACTGCAGGTGGGTGCTGGCAGAAATCCCTTGGTGGGTGTATGTTGGGTGAACCAAGAAACTGCTCATGGAGTTGAGGTTCTGGTCAGGGGCCTGTCCTGAAGATCTAGCCAGGGCCTGCCTTTCTGTCTTACATCTGTATTCTTGGGACATTCCTAAATATCTAGGGATGTTTACTTGGTACCAGGGAAATTGGAACACATTTGGAAGGGGCAGCCTGTGGCACAGAGTCATCTGCAGAGGGCTCGTTCCACCTCCCACCCATGTCACATGGCAGTGGGGACGGGCTCCCTGCCTGAGAGCCGTCTCTGCCAACACCCAGGGCTTCTGCATCTGATTCCCCTTTCCTAAAAAGCCTTTCTCTACCTTATCCTCCTAGGACATCATGTACGCAGTCGGTGCTTGATGTAGGCTTTATTGCAAAAGCAAATAGATTCCTCTTTAAACACTTCAAATGGGGGCGGCGCCTGTGGCTCAGTAGGGTAGGGCGCCGGCCCCATATACAGAGGGTGGCGGGTTCAAACTCGGCCCCAGCCAAACTGCAACAAAAAAATAGCCAGGCATTGTGGCAGGTGCCTGTGGTCCCAGCTGCTCGGGAGGCTGAGGCAAGAGAATCACCTAAGCCCAGGAGTTGGAGGTTGCTGTGAGCTGTGTGATGCCACGGCACTCTACTGAGGGTGATAAAGTGAGATTCTGTCTTTACAAAAAAAAAAAAAAAGCACTTCCAATGGGAGGTCTTTGGATACTCTGTGATGAATCTGATATCGCTGTCCAGGTAGCGTGTTTTACAGCAGGAAGATTTTACGGAAAGTTCTCTCTTACTGTAACTGAAATGTGCCTCCCTGGAGGTCAGTCCTTAGGGCCTCATTTTGAAATCAGGCCCAACAGGAAGTGCACCCATGTCTGCGTGACAGCCTTTCAGTTAGGGAAGGCAGTCATCATGCCATTTTGGTCTTCCTTGCATTTAATTTTTCACAATATTAATATTTTTCAGTAGGTTTATCTTGTAATTTGGTTTCAAGTCCCCCTTAACATATCTTTCACCCACCAATGGGATTGCAGCACTGGGTCTGCACTAAGCCGGAGTGGCTGACAGGGGCCAGCCAGCGCGACCTCCTGGGACATCCCTGTCCTCATCTGGACAGATGGTGCCCAGCTGCAAGTCACGCTGGAACTTCCTCCACGGCCACCCCACATGGCTTTGCCAAGCACATTGTAATACGTACTTGGTGGATACTGGTTACCACGGACGCAGTGTGAGAAAGCGCTTCTGGCAGGGGGATTTACTGTCTTGTGTTTGATGGACCATATTTATTTTTATTTTTTAATTAATTATTTATTTAATTTATTTGTTTTATTAAATCATAACTGTACATTAGTGCAATCATGGGGTACAGTGTGCTGGCTCCATATACAATCTGAAATATTTTCATCCAACTGTTCGACATAACCTTCATGGGATTTTCTTGGTTATTGTATGAAAACATCTGTATTCTGCATTTAGTAAGTTTCACCTGTACACTTCTAGGATGCACCATAAGTGTGATCCCACCATTTACATGAAGTATTCATTGATATACATTAATGTCTAATCTTGTCCTATTAATAAATGTATCTTCCACAAAAATATTACATTTTTCTCATCTTAGTCATAGGAAAACTTATTTATTTGGTCAGTTGTTTTAAACACTCGGTTTTTGTTTTTTAAATCAAACATAGTTGACTCTATTTCATTAATTTTAGATTTTTCACTTTTTCATTCTTTCTATCTACTTTTACTGCATTAGTCATATTCCAAAGTTTTAGATGGTTGTACATTTTAATGTCTTTCACTTTTAAGTAGTTTATAATTTAAATCTATTATGCTTTTGTATATTATGTAAGTAATGTGAGAATTTATTTTCTTATAATAGTCTGATTTGGCATGGCATATGATTTGCAAAGGATCATGCAAATGATCCTTTTTGCTATGGAGAATTTGTTGAATTTTTGTTTTAATGTATGATAAATATGTATAAAGACTTTGTAAGTGTTTAAATATAATGGGTAAACTTTTGGAATTTTCAGAGCAATATGCTATATTCATTGAGGGAATCATACCCTTTAGAAAATTCTCCATTAGTTAGTGTCTAGGAGACGTTTTATAATCTTCCAGAAAGACTGTTTATGTCTAAATTTTGCCTTATGTTGTAAACAGATTACAATTGTCCAAAGATGTTAAGACTGTCATTTTAACATTATAAAGTCATTATGCAATAAGAAATCTAAGCATCTTAAACAAAATACTTTCCATATTGTTTGATTCTTTCCAGCATTAACACTTACTGTATACCATATGGTCCCTTTCTCTAGTTACTTCCATGTGTAAACCCCCAAGTAGACATCTATTTTATAAAAAATGTGGTCTGTATTTCCCTCAAATAACAAAACAAAAGAGAACAAAATAAAACGGAGTGTGCTGAATGCATAGTTGGTGAGTTGGTGTTTGGTACAAGTCTACTGATTGTTATCTGTACAGCAATCCTACCCATTCAACACAGAACGTATACGTATCTGGTGCAGCTCTGGTCACATACCACTGGAGACTGGACTACTAAAATTGCAGGTCCAAGATAGGGGGATAGCTTCTACCTCACACTGATTCTTCTGTGACCAGATCTAAGAATCATCCTTCAGTATGGGGTGATAGGGCCAGCCAACTGCCCCAGAGATAATAACAAGCTCAAATGATTTTAGATTTTTTTTTCTCCTAGATGATGGAACCCGTCATGAAGAGCAACAAAGAGAAAAGCAACATTGAAATTGAAAACTTCAGCTTTTCAAGTTCCTGCCTTTCTGAGGCTCATGTGTTCCACTATACTCTTGGATTCTATATTTTGAGATCTTTAAATTGTAGTCCAGTTAGGTTCTGTTGTTGGCAACCAAGAGAGTTGCTTTCTTTTCTCACATTCATTAAAATGCAAAATAGGGAGTTTCTAATTTGGTGAGAGAAAGGATTAAGAAGATCATAGGTTGAGTGGTATAAACTAGAGGGTAAGCTATTCTGAAAGGTTTTTCTTAGGTAAAAATTAGCCACTGCTATGACAAAATTACAAAATATTCATATGTATAAAGAGTGGAGGAAGTGATTTCAAGTACACAACGACTTTCTGACTGAACGTCTAGAAGAGAATCATTTAGCATTCCATGACTATAATTTACTACAATCAACTCTTGATTATCCCCAGTAATCCAATGCATTCATGACTTTTTCATATATTCCTTCCAATTTGTACCTTGTTTCACATAATATGAAAATTAATTGCATTCCTTAACATTAAATGTTGAGTTATAGTAGAAGATAGCACAGAAGTATATACCTGTTGATAGAAGAATATTGATTTGGAATTAAACATTTATGATTGATTTCCACAAAACAGTTAAGTGATACAAGGATAACTAATTCCTTGAAATAGCAGTTAACTTTACTGTTAGGGGAAATGGCATCATTATCATAGTGCAACCTTTAAAAAATACTGATACTAGAATGAGACTAGCAGAGTCCAAGTTGTACACAGTTCATCTATAAAAATTCAGAATATTTTATTTATACCAAACACTGGGTTTTGTTCTACACATAAGGCAAAATAATGTGCAAAACTCTTTCACAGGCTCCAGCAGATGTGTAATATAGCATTATTTCTTTCTT
Source organism: Perodicticus potto (assembly GCA_963574655.1). Taxonomy (NCBI): domain Eukaryota; kingdom Metazoa; phylum Chordata; class Mammalia; order Primates; family Lorisidae; genus Perodicticus; species Perodicticus potto. Next base: position 63,284 of record CAUYRH010118488.1, read on the forward strand.
TCAGGAGGGATTATCAATAGGTGGTGCATTTAATTCCAAGCAACAATAGATTTGTGCCTTAAAGGTAATCTGCAGAGGCTGTGAGAAGTCTTTTTAAAAATTTTGTATGTGTTTCACTTGTCTGTTAATCTTTATGTTCCCACTGCTTAATACCATGAGACTATAAATATGTATTATCCCAGCTACTCAGGAGGCTGAGGCAGGAGGATTGTTTGAGCCCAGTGAAACCACTGTACTCTAGCCTGGGCAACAGATAGAGACTCTGTCTCAAAAAAATACATACGATGAATACTATATATTGATTATACAAATACATATTAATAAATACTGAAATGTCTCATTACATACTATCCAAGTGGTTGGATAAAAAATTAATAAATTAATTGCTTCATAAGTTTAGCTTTTAAATTCTTAACTACTACTATAGCCACTAAAAATTCATTTGCATAAATTAATGGCAATTCAAATAAGATGTGAGAGAAACTGTTTTTTCATGCTTACAGTACTTCCATAATCAAAATGCAATAATATTATGTCTGTATAGCATACTGTATTCTCAGGAATATTGCAAAGAACATCCAAAATTATGCTTTCCAAAAATATTTTACAAAACAGCATGTTTATAAAAAGCATAAGATTTGTATTGAAATATCTTTTCATTCATATTCTTAATATTTATCCAGTTTTAGCTTTCCCATCTGTCCTAATGTACCTACCTCCATATAGACGGGATATAGATTTTTCTCCCATGCTCTACCATGCTATAAATCTTTACGATGGTGTTTGAGTAAAAATGAAATGTTTAAAATTTGATACTGGTAACTGAAGAAAACGATTTCACTCTAAAATTCTTTAACAACATGTCTTAAAAGTATATTATAGTCAAACGAAAGTTTAAATTTGTCATGCATTCTTAAAGTTTTAGATAATTTATCAGAATTTTAAGATCATGTGTAAATTTGGTGATAAAAGTATATATAGATAAAAAAGTGGAAAAATAGATAGCAAAGAACAAAACACTTAAAACTTAATATTTATTAGAGTATTGAGGATAAATAACATGATTTTATCTTAAAGGGGGATATGGAAAGGAAAAATCATATTCATTATGACAATTTTGAGAATTATTCTTAGTTTAAACTCAACATTTTTATGAGAGTTTATAAATTCCTGCTGGTATCAGTAGCTTAGGCATAGTAGCAAAAAGGCTACATAATGCTAGATAAAAACAACTGGATTATAAAAATTAATATAAGTTAGCAACAAATACCACTGGAGAAAAAAAATGTACTAAGCATTTTCATAAACATTAGTACACATATGTTGATTTCTTCAAATCTAAATGGCATTCCAAATGTCAAACTGAACATTTGCAAAATTAAAACATCACACCCCAGCAGGATGGAGTGGCATAAACTAGAGAGACAACATGTGCACAATCCTTTCATTAATTACATTTTAACTGCAGGGTGTGTATTGATAATCAACGAAGATAGAGGTAATGATATATTGTTTTAAGAAAAATGTGGATGATGGATATTTTAATTTCCTTCACTATAGTAACCTTTTTACTGACTATATGTATCCCATAATGTATACATGTATTACTTTAATTCTACAAATAAATTTTTAAAAATATAGAACAGTTAAATATTTTTAAAGTAGTACTAATTAGATTATAGAATAGCTAAGATAAATAAAAGATAGAAGAGAAAATATCTTCAAAAATGAATTTGCCAGAGAGTAAATGCAGGTGGATTGGAATCCTGAACTGCTTCTTGGTTGCTAGACCTTCGGATGGAATGAAAGTAAATAAGGAAGCTGAGTAGGGTTTCACTAGAGTGAAATGCAGGTAGAGGACAAGAAAACATTTTACAGAAATGTCTCCACTGAAACCACAGCACTGTTTATGAAAATAGGGAAAGTCATACATTTGTCCAAATCAGCGTTAAAACATAGTGATACAAGGACTGCTTCTTGCATTGAAAAGGAAGAAGAAATTAATTTACATACAAATACATGAGAATTCCATATCCTCAGTTAGAATAGAGAAGAGAATGGTTCCTGAAGATTTAGTTTTCATTTTTATCTTTACCACTTAAATGTGTTTCGTTGGTGCACTTTACCAAATTTTACCACTTAAATGTGTTTGATGGTAAAATTTTACTTTTTTTTAGAGACAGTTTTACTTTGTCACCCTTGTTAGAGTGCTGTGGCATCATAGTTCAGAGCAACCTCAAACTCTTGGGCTCAAACAATACTCCTGACTCAGCCTCCTGAGTAGCTAGGACTACAGGTGCTACCACAATGTATGGCTATTTTTAAGGAGGGAGTCTTGTTCTTGCTCAGGCTGGTCTTGAACTCTTGAACTCAGGCAATCCACTTGCCTCCGCCTCCCTGAGTGCTAGGATTACTGGTGTGAGCCACTGCTCCTGGCAAAATTTTCATGTTTGCTTAATGAGTCTTAATTGTGATCTGAGGACAGATACATTTGTTCAGAACTAAAATATCTATTAAATTGACTCACAAAGCTATACACCATAACTTGTTTCAAGAAACACAGTGTCTCCTCCCCCAAAGACAGATTTTAAACCTTTTTTTATAAGTGATAAAGTCTTTACTTAAAAAGTGTCCTATTATGCTCTAAATAACCCAGTATTTTCAGACAACAATCTAATTTATTCATTGATTTTGAATTTCCTCACAGGATATCAAATGTGAATTAAATGACTACTTCAAGATTGATAATAAAATAAAATATACGCATATCATGATAGTAAAATTCCCTATGATGAAGTAGTAAGTTAAATTTAAGGTCTCCATTCTGCAAAGGTCACAAATTTTGCCCATTTTATATTTCATGCTGTATGTATTTGGGGTTGGAGGTACTAGTAATGGATGCCTTTTCCTTGGTCATGTAGACATCTCCTTATTTTCAAATTTAGATAATTTGATTTGCATAATTATATCCTATTTGTTATATATACATTGTAACAACCCAATGTGAATTCCAGATTCAAAGAACTAAAAAAAAAAAAACTCCTCTGTAGAAGGCTTTTTTTTTGTTTTTTTTTTTTAATTAAGTTTATTTATTTATATTTTATTTATTCATTTTTTTGTTGTTGCAGTTTGGCCAGGGCTGGGCTTGAACTCACCACCCTTGGCATATGGGACCAGCACTCTACTCATTGAGCCACAGGCACCACCCTGTAGAAGGTTTTTTAAAAAATTTTTTTCTTTTTTCTTTTTCCTTTTGAATTAGCTATTTTTAATCCCACAATATTTCCAGATACCATTCTTTAAATGGACTTTGAACTTGTAGAATGTTACGTTCAAAATTAATAAATTTTCTTTGATTCAGTGCTGAGAAGTATCTATTTTTAAATTAGGACAAATGGGAAGCAATGCAAAGAATGTAATATTATAATGGCCTAAAACTAGGTAGTATGGCAAAATAAAGATGGCTGCAAATTGTGTTACACTCTTCTCATTGAAATATTGAGTCTGTGTCCCCTTTCCTCGAATCTAGTCTAGTCTGCTACTAATTTGAACAATATTATAGGGCAGAAATGACGTGGTGTCAGTTCCAGGCCCCGTCTCAAAGAAAACCGGCAGTTTCCACTTCTGCCTTGGAATTCTATATTGCACTCTAAGAAATATGACTAGTCTGAGACTGCCAAGTTACGCGGCAGCCCAGCAGAGTCAGGTGGAGGAGGAATCTTGCCGCGAGTGGACAAGGCAGGACAAAGGCAAGGAAGGAGAACAGAGAGAGGAGTGGAGGGGCACAGAGGGAGAGGGGAGGGAGAAGGAGAGAGGATGACAAGCCGATGCCTGGCCAGTCTGCAGGGGTTCCAGCTCCCAGCCAAATTTTTGTTATCACAGCTGAGGTCCTACATGGTGGAGCAGAGATGAGCCGCTCCTGCTGTGTCTTGTTCCAATACCTGACTCAAAGATTCATGACATATACTAGTCATAAATTGTAATTCTCAAGCTAACACATTTTGGGGTGAAGGATAACTGTAGCAAGTAAACATTAATCTACATTTCTAGGCTCCGATTCTAATATGGAATTCATTTATCCTATTTTCTTTTTTGTTACTAGATGGGCTGATGGTATTTTGTCTTAATAGACAAAACTTAATCAACTTAAATACCCCAATTATCTGGTTCTTTGGAAGGATTTATGACCTTTGAGCCTGAAATGACAGGTTAAATTTATTCAAAACAAATCAATTACAAGTATAAACAGAACGTAATGTCATTCTTCTTTTTAATGTTAACAGTTTCATACTGTTCACTATGTTGTAGGCACTGAGCACTCTCAATGCTCATAAAATCGTCAACACTCCTCTGTGAAGCAGGGTTTTCAGATGAAAAGACTGAGGTGCCGCGGTCCGGTCAGTGGTTCCAGGCCGTTCAATAAGTTAGTGACAGAGTTTGGATTTGAACTCAGATGAGCTCAAATTTTATCCTGCTGTTTGTTATATGCACTACGTAGCTTCTAACATTAAGTATTGCAATACAAATAAGTACCACTAAGAACTTTATGTATTAAATAGGTTTTATATTCACTGTTTTAGAAATATATTGAGAAACACAGATAAAAGATAGTTCACTCAGATACTATAAACAGAAATAAGCCACAATCCTAGTCATAGTATAAGAAGTTTTGGAACTGAAAAGTACTCAGTCTATCATATACATTTAAGGTTTAAGTAGATTATATTTTCTTACAGTTTCATGGAATTTTGAGTCCTCATCAATTACTACTACCTAGTACCAAATACACATTCACCTGTCTTTTTAACAGGTAAGGAAAAAGGTTCATTGGGAAGAGCAAGACTGTTATTTCTTTTTCACAACCATTAAATTACGTTTTTCCTTCATACAAAATTTAGAGGATATTTATGCTATGATAAAAGACTATAAGCTTCTCAATGCTTTAAACTGAGAGTTCTACTTCTGTTATGGTTTTCCATAGGATCTTATATCTTCGCTAACAAACTCAGTTACTATACTATTTAAAGCCCTGGGATTTGGAGAAACAGGGCTGCCTCCCTGTGGCGCACAAGACAGGTGAACTTCAGTATGTCATCTTATTACTGAGCCATGGCATGCTCAGTTAAAAATTGAGCGTGAGTGTTGGGCACAGTGGCTCAGCCTATAATCTAGCGGTTCTCCACCTGTGGGTCACAACCCACAGGAATTGTACTCAAGGGCTGTGGCATTAGGAAGGTTGAGAACCACTGCTAATTCTAACACTCTGGGATTCCAAGGTGGGAGGACTAGTTTTTCTTAACAGTTCAAGACCAACCTGAGCGGGTGGTGCCAGTGGCTCAGTGGGTAGGGTGCCGGCCCCATATACCAAGGGTGATGGGTTCTAACCTGGCCCCCGCCAGCTAAAACAGCAGTGGCAACTGCAACAAAAATAGCCAGGCATTATGGAGGGTGCCTGTATTCCCAGGTACTCGGGAGGTTGAGGCAAGAAAATCGCCCTAGCCCAAGAGCTGGAGGTTGTTGTGAGCTGTGACGCCATGTCACTCTCTGCTGAGGGGGACAAAATGAGACTCTGTCTCCAAAAAAAAAAAAAAAATTAAAAAGACCAACCTGAGCAAGAGCAATATCTTGCCTCTACTAAAAATAGAAAAATTAGCCAAGCACTGAGGCGGGTGCCTGTAGGCTCAGCTACTGGAGAGGCTGAGGCAGGAGGATCTCTTGAACCCAGGAGTTTGAGGTTGCTGTGAGCTGGGCTGAGGACATAGCACTCTTGCTTGGGGCAATAGAATGAGACTCTATCTCAAAAACAACAACAACAAAAAAGAGTATGGAGCTTTGGTTCCATTTACCTCACAATGTTGTGTAGGATCAAATAATAATACATGTGAAGTGATAATAAGCTAGAACATCCTCCTTAGATTTAAGACGGAATGATTTTCATTGTTGTTGTTAATTATTTTAATAGATTTCCATGTTGTTGGTGGAAACATTTGCTACTTAGAGGCATAATATTTTAAGAGTGAAGTATATTTTAAGTTAGTGAGGAGAAATGCATTGGTATATAATGAATTAATCTTCAAGAACCAAAAAAACCTTTATCTTTAAATTCCATGTCAAGAAAATGAATAGGAGATTATTCTGAGAATATTTTCAGTCAGTTTTCCAGGGGTGATTAGGTGGGAATACTTGTAAATGGCAGATTCTCCTTTAGAGTCAGTTACTTGGATCTCAAGTCAGTGAACAATACCTATAGGCATGACCAGTTGACTAGCGGTTAATGTAGCACTCCTTGGTACAATGACACCATTCTGAGATTGAAGAGTAAAAAATAGTGATTTGGAATAATCCTGGAATACTGTGTGTTTCAGGAGCTAAGAGAGACTATATCTTTGGCAGGAAATTAGATAGCAATAAAAAATCTTTACTCATGTGCTACCCAAAAGTTGAACTAAGTCTTCAAAAGCTGTATATGGTCGTCTTTCCAAAGCAAAAAAGTTGTTAAGTACACTAAAATAAAAATGCTATGATGCATAATTCACTAAATAGGAGGACAATTACTAAGGAGTGTGGACAATAGTTGAAATAGCTATATGTTCAGGCATACCTACATTAGATAAGGACAGAAAGATTTCACCCATCCACCTGCTGTGGTTTATCCATGAAATCACAAGAATCACAGGATATGACGGAAATAATGATTACATTGATTACCTTCTTTAAATGCGAAATGAAAGGATCAAACACAGGTTTTGGAGCAATTTGCCTTTGACAACCAAAACTTGGCCAAAAACCATTAACTCATATTGCATTCAACCATGAAAAACAGAATACTTCCTCAGATAAAATTTTACATTTTCTCATTATAGAGGTAGGATTGTCTGTTATTAAACCCTTACAAAAGGTGTAAATAAATTTTAATTTTGAATTTTTCAATCATTCTGTAGAAATGTTTTTAATAGAATTTCAGCCATCAGTTTCCAATAAAGTATACATGCATATGAATATACACCTGCTTTTTCAACATCTGTAAACTGAGACAACAAAATTTCAAGGCTGAAAATGTAGGCACATCCAAATAGTGTAAAAAATTGTGAAGAAAAATTAAACAAGAAAAACAACTTTTTGTATATTAGAATTCTAATAATTTTCCAATTTTCCATCGATATTTTCAATTAATTGGACAAAAGTTCTTTATTCTTGTTTTTCTCACTAAAAATATCTATATCGGTATGGATTCTACAAGGTCACTGCAAATACATGATATTAAAACACAGCCAAATTCTGTAGCAACATAAATGTTTTTATGAGCAGCAGGTGTATTCTTTGAAAGACTGTAAAGCTATTAACAGCTCAGTAAGGAGTACATAATAATAGGTTGTTAACTCAGCCTCTCTTACAAAAGTACTGAGAAAGGACATTTTGAAAGCATTAAGACAAATGCATTTTAAAAGGTATCAATATGAATGCTTTATGATGAGAGGTTCATTTAAATTTTATCTAATTAAAATAATGAATTTAGTTTTCTTGATTTGAATATGCCCATCCAAAAGAATTAACTATTGTGAACAAAAATCGAATTATAATTTTGAAGCTAACTACATTCTAGCCATGATAAGTACCTAAAAATAAATTCCAATTTAGATTTTTTTTGCAAGTTGCAGGCTTGAGGCTTATTCCTACAAAATCTACAATACCTGGCATAGGTGTGTGCCATTTAAGAATGTATTAAACCTATTTCAATTTATGAATGAATGAATGATTTCCTAAGTCATATTATAGACATTTTAGTTGCTCACCTTAGAAAAATTATTTGTGATTTGGCTTTGATGAGATGACCCCGAGGTATCACATTCAAAGTAAAGAGACTTTGGTTTTATTATTTTGGAACTATTTTATTCCATAGATGCCTGATAATTAAATCATTTAAAATGCTCTTTTGAATGTACAAAAATGAAGTGTAAAAATGCTTTTGGTGATGAGTTATTTGTGAGGCACAGAATATTTTGTACTAGGTAATGCCCAATGAGATGAACCTACTTTGTTGATTTTTCCATCAGTTTGAATGAACATGCTATGATTAGTTCCTTAATTTGATTTAGATATAAAACTACGTAATGTTTAAAACTTAATAAAAATAAAGCAAAACATTTACTTTTATATTTTTTCTGCCTTAAAGCTCTTGTTTCAATGTCATACTTCAATGAAATTAACAAAACCACACATCAGACTGGCATTATCATTTAGTTAAAAAAAATATATTAGAGTGATTTACTTTGGCACTGAGGACTAATTTTCCATAACACTCATTCAAAAGTTAAAAATGGAGGATTCAGGGGAAATAGGATTAATGCATATTTTTTAAAATGATATTTTTCTATTATAAAAGTATGAATGAGCTGAAACACACATCTATGCTTTTATAACTTCCTCACTTGGCAACGAAAACTTTGGCTTAAAAACATTTCCCAAAGAGTTTGCATGAAATATTATTTTCTAGGAATATGTGTCATTATAGCCAAGAAATAAAATTCATGGTTGGTAAGTTTGGGTCTTCTAGGGATCAGACTCTAAAACAACAGTGAAAGGAAGATATTTATGGAGCTAAACACCTGCGCAGGTCAAAGCAGGGTGACAAGAGTCACTCAGAACACAGAGCAGGTATCACACCAGTGAAAAGAGAGGTGAGGAAGCGGGCTTGGGTAGAACAAGCCTCAGAAGGCAGTGCCTCTTGGGGAAAGTCTTGGCCAGGCATTCAGGAGCTTCCAAGAAGACTACCTCTTAGAAGAGGTCTGTATTCAGCAAGAAAAGCCTGGTTCCAGTTACCTGTGTCTCAGGGAAAGTGGAGCTGCTAGGTGAATAACGAGGTGGAGCCTTCAGGCCTGGAGACCCTCCTTGGGTTTTCTCCTAAAGGGACAGCATTCTCGTGGCCTTCACTGAGGTTAAATGCATTTGGAAAACACTAGGTTAAATAAAGTTATGTGGGTTCCTTGGCTACAGGTTTTCTCTGAGTATTTAATATACCCATATGATTTGTGAAACTCCAGAGATAAAAATATATACTATATTTTCTAAGTTGATTTGACCATGCAAAATATTTACCAAGATTAGCATAACAGCACATATTTTGGGAAATATTAGCACTAAATATATTAAATTGATCTTCATTGTGAGCTATTTGAAAAATACTGCACGTGAATATCAGAATGATTAATGGTACAATTAACATGGATTTATTTCTGTGTTCCTTCCCTACCCAATCCCCTACCTCTTTCACAGAGGTATTTACTAGCCTGAACTTTGTGTTTGTCATATCCTTGCTTAAAAAATAAGAATTATCACATTTGTATGACTGCATAAATAAGACTTTGTTTAGTTTTGTGTAGACTTTCTACACATATTGTTATGCTGTATATAGTCTTCTAGGATTGCATTATATTTTGAAGGTTTATCATTTCCTGGTATCATCTTTGGTTCATTCATTTCACTAACAACACTATTCAACTCATATTTTATACTATAATTTATTAACTCCTATGGTCTTGGTTTCTTTTATCAATATGTAAAATAAAATAACTGCAATTAAAAAATCTAATAAAAGTACTCTACTCTTTATAATTTTTCTTTGACTCATACATGCTATTTTTGTCCACTATTTTAGTTCTTTCTTTTTGAAAAATACTACTATTTTATACAGGTAATGACTTCTTAGATTTACACATGTTTACTATTTCATTTATTCTCTTCTTGCTTCTTTCAGTAATACTTTTGAAATCATTTTCTTTCTTACTAAAACTCATTCCTTTATGGTAGATCTTTGGGTAACATACTTTTTGTTTATCTTGAAATGTCTATATTTTACCCTTGTTTGTGAAAAATAGTTTGGTATAAATCATTTCGGGTTGACAAAGCTTTTCTATCAAAAAACTTGAAGGCAGAATCTTTTTAAGTGTCTACTTTCTGTTGTGCTAAGATGTTTGCTTTAAATCTAATTATCGTTTCTTTGTCAATGGTCTTTTTCTGTCTCCTTTATATTATGTACTTTTAGAGTGAAGTTTCTAGATATGAGTTCTTATTTTTCCTATTTTTGATATGCTATATTCTGTGGCTTCATTGCTTCCAGAAAATACACAGCCATTATTCATGTAAAAATTGTATGTTTTCTTTCTTTTGGTTTTCTCCTTAGAATACAGTTAGAATATAGTTAAATGCTGTTATTCTGGCTTCCATATCTCTTTATTTCTCCTTTGTATTTTCCTTTTATTCATTTCTGTGTGCTGAATTCTGGGCAATATTTTTAAATATATCTTCAGGTTTAGTAAATCTCTCTTCTTCTTAGTTATTATCAGTATCATTTTATTAGTACATACTTGATAGATTTTAATATATGATACATATATGATGTGTGACTCTTTAATCTATTACATTTTTTCTTATAGCAGTTGCATTTAGAATTTCTATTTCTTCCTAATCTTATCCTGATGTCTTTCTCACTTTCATCATTGCATTTGTTACTTTTTAAACTTTCCAAACATAGGCATTCTATGTATGATTCTTAATTTTTTTATTTTTATTTTTTTTAATGCATGATTCTTTAATATATGCTAGTCCTTGAGATTCTTAATCTATTGCTGAGTGTTTCTGCTGACTTACTCACGTTTTGTGTTTTTCCTGTGCTTGGTGGTCTTTCATTGTGATCTTACTGTCTGATCTTACTCTGCGGTGTCTTTGAGTCTAACTTTTGAAAGGTTTCCTCTGGAGAGGATTTATTTCTATGTGCGTGAGAAGTCAGGGATACTGCTGACATGGTGCCACTTCACCTTTCCTTGAGCATCTTGGCTCAGCACAGGAGTCCTAGGATCAGTTTCCCTTCCCAGTTGGTGACCAAAGTCTCTGATCCTGAAAGTAGTGCTCTCAGAGCATTGAGAAATCTGCTTTTAGAGAAAGCCCACTCCACCAGATTAACAGCTGTGTTTCTTATCCAAGCTCAGATTTTGTTTTTGATAGGGAATAGAAAGTCCTTGAAATTCTCTCTTAGCATTTATGAGAACAAAATTTCCATTAAGAATATTCCTTACCCATATCTAGTTATTTTGCAAAGGAAGAGCTCTTTGAAACACCTAGTCTGGCATTATTCTAGAAGGAGAATATGTGACACAGTAACTTTTTTTTCAATTAAAGAACCATATAGGGGAAAGAAAGTGGATGTTCAGGAGAAACAAATCATTCATTTATAGAATCTCCTATTTCTCAATATTTACTGAATAATTATACGGCATTAGGCAAAATGCTAGTTTATAGGGTGGCAAAGATGTATCACAAATGAACCCAGGAAAATTCACAATCCAGCATGGGGAGACAAGCATGACCAGAGAATAGTCTTCAGTAACTTGTAATTTCCTTTTGTAACAGCAACATCTTCTTTACTTAGCAAATGACATATGTGTTTAAAACAGAAGAGAATTATATGAAAGACATATGGGAAGTATAATTGTTTAAATATATATGTGTGTGTGTGTGTGTGTGTGTAATTATGGATGTACCATCCCTGGAATGTCTTAACTTTGGAAATAATGTAATACTTTGTTTTGGATTCATTCCACACTAAGTATTTTAGGATATAAAATTTCTGAATCAAATGTACTAGCTAATGAATGGAAAGATTTTGAAGAAAGAGATTTATAAATACCTTCCTAGATCTGAGCATTTGAAAAGGAAAATAAGTGCACCGGAGGTATAAAATCTATTAGTTTTCTCCGTGATAGATTGGGTAAAATAATTGAAAGCAAAATGGCACTGATGAAAGACATGAAGATTTTCTGCAATCATGAAAGGCAAGAAACTGTCCATAAGTTAAATATATCTTAAGAACCTTTAACCGAATATAATAAAGGGCTATTTAAAATTATAATACCATCCTTAATATGAATCTGCAGTGCTAAAACAGTACATATGAAGAAGTGCAATAATTATTTGTTGAATGTGGGAAGGAAAGAAGAAAAAGTATACTTGGCTTTCCCCTGCCCACTGTTTCAAACTGCAGGAGGTGGTCTCTTCTCTTCAGTGTGCCAAGTTGCTTGTCTTGGGTTTTCACTTTGGTGTTCCCTTTGCCTGCAATGCTCTAATTTTCCTATTTTGCCACAGTTGTTAATATTAAATACCTCTCCATCATGGATTTGCATCTCAGCCCAAAATGAAAATGTTTCATCTCTTTAATTATTTAAATTTTTATCCACAGAGAATTTTTATTATAGCAATTCATTTAACTCTAGATTCCAATATAACTTTAGAATTGCAAAAAAATCTTGGATGCAATTTTCAGAGGAATGCCTGGTGTGAAGGAAAGAATTCTGGATCTGCCATCAAGCAGCACAAAGGTGCAGCTCAGGGCACCTTAGCCCATTGTAGCTTCTCCCCTCTTTTCTTCTCTTTCTCCTTTGCTTTGTCTATAATAAAAGACAATATGAATACAAGGTCAAGTGTTCATTTGTAATAAAAAAGAAGTAGATATTTTATTTTTCTGCATTTTACCTACAGTAATACTATCTGGCAAAAAAAAAATGGTTCAAAATTTGCGGCAATTAGGTGAAATTAAGAGACATGGTTTTGACTTCAAACTATGTCATTCCAAACTTAAAAATAAAATTTTTCCTCAAGCAAAACTCAAGTAGGAAAATTGAAGTCCTTTTTAAAAGACTATTGAATAAACAGGAAAGAGTAACTTCAACCAATGTTTTTGAAGGCAGAATATAGTTATATTCTTGAACTCCAATTCATGGGAGTAATTTTCTTCAAGTAGCTTAGATGGTAAATTACAGATACTTTGTTTCTGATCATTTAATTTATCAAGAGAAAGAAATCTGATGTGGTACATGATGTGATGTGACCATTTTGTGTTCTGTTTCAAATAAATTTAAATGAATTTCCTGTACGTCCCAAATTTCAATTCAGTTCAAAGAAAAATCGCTAACAAGTCCTTCCGACAAAACCAAGGAAAATCCTGCCTGCCTACAGACTGTCAAAATGGGAAGAATTATATATATATATATTATTTATTTATTTATTTATTTTTGCAGTTCTTGGCCTGGGCTATGTTTGAACTGGCCACTTCCGGCATATGGGGCCAGTGCCCCACTCCTTTGAGCCACAGGCGCTGCCCCAAAATGGGAAGAATTTTTAAATCAAAGGGTTTTAGTAGCCAAGTTGGAGACCCTCACACAGGACAGGTTCAGGTTTGCTCAGGCCCTTTCACAAATTCACAAACTCATCTCAACATGTGTCTGGCCTGGGATATTTTCTAACATTTTATAAAATTTGTCCACATTTCAAATTTTGCCTTCAGCTTTATCTTCTTTTAGAAATTTTTACCAGCTTCAGGGTGTCAAAGGAATAGATAGGACAGAATTATGAAACACCACTCGCATCTGGAGACTAATTAATGTCGGATAATTATAAGCAGACATTCACAGTCTAATATTAAGGGAAGAATAACATTAAGAAAAGAGAATGTGGCAAGTTAAAAACAGAGGAGCTGATAAATGCTGATGCCCAACCCAAGCTTGTCTTAGATTACAGATAACTACTTCTAATGACTTTTTAACTATTATTTTTTGGTGATTTTTCAGGGAAAGCAATGCCACCACACTATTTGCTCCATTTTATGAGAATTAATGTTTGTATGACAAATGGTGCTAATAGAAGGGGACTCTGATTTACCATTTTAGAGAAAAGCCACCTAGATTGCTCTGTTTTCCCCAGAGTGACCCTTCTGTTCTGCAAGAAAGACAATCAGGAAATGCTCTCTAGGCCATTTTAATATGAAAGACAAAAGCTCAGAAATCCCCTCTAAATAATTGAAGGCGACCATTAGGAGTAGAGCCAACCAGTCTCTTAATGGAGAGGTCATGAGGGACAATCGGCGTAGAACCTCTCTGAAAAGTCCAAGGAACATTTGGTGGTTTATAATTGATTTTTCTGGGCAGATTTCCTCTTTTCAAATAGTAATTATATCAGTGTCATTAATAATGGCTGTTGCAAGGGGCTATGCTTTACTCTCCAAGGCAAAAATTATATCTGGTCAAAGAAACCTTATAATTATTTCTACTTATTTGAAGCAGAATAGAGATTTAGGTTTTTTCTCCCTCATTTGAGAATCTAAGACACTTAAATCTACCCTTGAGAAATGAGGATAATAATAGCAGAGCCGGGAAATGAAGCAGCTTACTACACATCGCTTACTATGCGGGAATAAGTTGAAAGAGTTTTGCTGTAATAGTTTAACTCCCAGAGCACTTTTGGAGTAATTATTTTTTCCCCTAAATTTTGAAGGTCTGATGCCTTTCTTGAAGATGTTAAGTACCTATCTAAATTAGAAAAGACATTTTCTAAAAGAAGTTTCTTTTTAAGGAGATGTACTGATTGGCAATTAGAAAAGATGAGACAAATAGACCAGAGTTCAGAGAATTGGCTGAAACAGGGAAATGTCTCAGCATTAGCCATGCCTTCATTAAGATGTTTATTTGAATGTATTAGATAATACAAATCCATATAAACATTTCCTGAGAGTTGGCCTTTCTTGATTTAATTTTCTATTTCAGAACTCAACATTAATTCTACCTTTAAATAAAAAAGGAAAAGTTGGAGTAGGATATATATTAAGGGTTTAAATCTCTGTCTCTCTCTCTCACACACACACTCTACATTTTTCGTTAATTGTTCAATACTATGAGTTGATCGGTTCATCTTTGCATGGGTCCAGATACAATTGCATTTATTTGGTTTTGATACTGTCATATTGATTCAGGAAAAATTTAAATATATAAATCCTTTATACACAGGAGACTTAAAAATACATTATTTTTTAGTTACCTAAGAAGATACTATGTTGGTTCAAATAGAAATGATTTAAGCATCTCTTTTATAAATTGAGTTTTGCATTATTTGTATATTAGCAACTTTTCTATATAACTTTTATATCTATAAATAATCATATAGGGAGTGAAGACTCCTTATCCTTTACAAAGGTGGTTTTATCATTGTGTAAAATTGGGAAATTTTGTTCTCATGGGATCTGGTTAACTTTAATTTTCAAAAGTTATTAAGGTCTAAAACAACAAACAAAAAAAAAGTTATTCATGTCTTTCAAGAGTTAAAGCCACATAAATCCTTAGAGCTGAAAATGAGGCAAAAGGTATACATTTTCCTATTTAACCTTTATATTTAGGGGCATACATCCCCAAATTTAGTTAGGTTGTTGATTTTACCTTTTCATTAGAAAGCAAAATGCTACATTAGTTATTTAAATTATATGACTCATTTGGGGAAAAAAGAGATTTCTTGGTTGTATGAAGTTAAATTTAATATATTGAAATTTTGATAATATAGTCTAATCTTCCAGGGAAATTAAAAAAAAAAAGGAATGGCCATATTCATGAACTGTCTATAGATTATTTTTAAAAATTCATGGATATTTCAGAATAAGTACACAGCATTTATCTCCAGATAATTTCCTATTGAAGCCAAATTAAATCACACAACATCTGCCAGCAGCTCAGTATGGTGGCCAGCCTTCCAGATCGACTCCAATAATCTCCACTTGTAGCAGCCACACCCTTACCCAGCCCCTGCTCATATCACTCAAGGGTTGGCCTGTGTGACCAATAGAAGGTAACAGAAGTGATGCTAACTTTTCAGATTAGATTTATAAAAGGCTTTACATCTTTGATCTTGAATGTACACTTTCTTTCAGATACGTTCTGGCCCACATCACAAGTCAATAAAGGGTCCCTCCGCTAGTCGTGACAGTAAACTTAAAAAGAAGACATTCCTTAGACTCAGTTGAACCTTCTGTTGACTTTGCATACAATAGGTTGATTGCAGCCTAACGTGAGACCTTGAAATGAACGACCTGGCTAAGCTATCCTGGGATTTTTGATCCTCAGACATTTAGTGAGACAATGGATAGTCACTGTTTTAAGTTGCTAAATTTTGGAGTACTTTTTTATGCCCCATTGTAAAACTTAAAATTATCTGAACTGGACTTAGTATCTTCCTGAAAGGGTAGCCTATGAATCACATTTCCTAATTGGTGATGCTTTCTAAGAACAGACAGTATGGAACACTAAAAGAGTAAAAGCTTTGCATCTGGAACACCTGCACTATTTATGGTCTTAACCCCCATTATTTCGGGTCTGATATATGTTTTATAGACACATGTCTTATATATATGTATACACAAATGTAATATATAACATGTATAATCAGACAGTTAAATTAGCTCTAGTGACCATATCTATTTTTAAATTCTATAATTTTGAGAGGGCTCTTATTTTAGGAATATTTTTTATAAATGAAACATCTATTTACTACATATTGACTATGTATATATCTCAATTTTCATAAAAGGAGCATAATTAGGCAGAAAGGAACTATTAAAAAATGGCAAATGAGAGAAAGACAATGTCTGCCTATCAAATGTCCTCTGTATAATCTCCTTGGCCTTTAAGGAATATGAAGAAAGGGGGGAAAGAAAAGAAAACCATGAAGGCAAGCATGAATTTACCCCAACTAGAGAATACTGAAATAATAAAATCTGCCAAGATTAGTAGAACATCACAGTTCATGAACTGTTATCATATATGACGAATTTATCTTACTCTCTGAAGAGTAAGAACTCTGAATCAAAGCAAAATATAATCTGCACTGTCATCAACATATCTAATACATCCTTGGAAAACACAATAATGAAAGTAATTTTTTCATGTTTATGCCTATAATCTGTACATTTATATATAATTTTTAAGAGTATTCCTCTGTCTTTTTAAAATATCCAATGTTTTACAGTTCATAAAAGATGTAAATTTATATTTAAAGAAATCAATTACATGATTTTTATATATAAAATGTTATCACACACTTATTCCAAAACTTCTTTAGTTACAATAAAATAACATTATCAATCAATTGTTCGATAATGATATGGATGGTAGTTTTATTTATTTAATTTTGAGACAGAGCCTCAAGCTGTCACCCTAGATAGAGTGCTGTGACATCACAGCTCACAGCAACCTCCAATTCCTGGGCTAAAGCGAGTCTCCTGCCTCTGCCTCCCAAGTAGCTGGGACTACAGGCGCCTGCCACAACGCCCGGCCATTTTTTCTTTTTGTTTTTTGGTTGCAACCGTCATTGTTGTTTGGCAAGCCCGGGCCAGATTCGAACCCGCCAGCTCAGGTGTATGTGGCTGGTGCCTTAGCCCATTGAGCCACAGGTGCCAAGCCATGGACGGTAGTTTTAAATGTAGAAACTTGCTTTTCTCTGCAAGTTAGGTATTAGTTACTGTGTTTACATCCATTTGGCATATTACCATATCAGCTATAGAATAGCAATAATTCTTTTAGTGATCATGCTTAAATAATTCTTTCAGTGATCATGCTAAGAGCTTGGGCAAGATGTCATTCTATTTGGGTGACAAATTTAAATGACCTTACGTATGAGGAACCACAGTATGGAACTGTGTTAAAACCCAAACTGATACTGATATTAATGCTAATAACAATTTTAGAAGATTACATGCATTAAATGCTTACTTTCTCTAAAAAGTTAAGTGAAATGATTTACATTTAAAAGTCTCATTTAATTTATTCATCATAATAGCTTTTGCAGTTATTATCAATTCTCTTCTAATAGATGAAGAAACTGAGACTTAGGAAAACATGATTAGTTGTCTATGGTCACTCAACTATTAATAATTAGTGTCAAAGTCTGGATTCTGGATTCAAGTGTAGTTCTCTCAAAATCCTCTATAACTAGATCATGACTTCCTTTGATTCTCAAGGAGCTTAAAAGGAGCTTGTTGGCAGAAATTGGAGCAAAGAGAAGTTTAAGGTCTGCAACTACTTATAGGCAGAGTTGACAATGAAACTATCCACCTAAGTTGTATTTCAATTGGTTTATAATTTTATTTTTTCTTTCTTTTTTTTTTTTAATTGAGACAGAGTTTCACCTTGTCACCCTTGGTAAAATGCTGTGGCAACATGGCTCACAGCAACCTTAAACTCTTGGGCTCAAGCAATTCTCTTGCCTCAACCTCCCTCAACCATAGGCACCCACCACAACGTCCGGCTATGGTTTATGATTTTAAATTGTTGGACATTGTGTTCTCATGTGTCACATACTTTATTTCATAAATGTTAAGTGAATTTGTCAAAGATCAATGAAAAATTATATGAGGAACGGAAAAAATAAAATAAGCAATAGTCTACTCATTTATAATGTTCTCTCAATATTTAAATACATTTTTATTTTTTTTTATTTATTAAAGTATTTATCATTATTTCCACTAATTATTTCTTTACTTTTTTTTTTAAATACATGTATTTTATTATTCTTCATTACATTATTTCCCCCACCCCCCACCCCTCCGTGGTAAGACAGAATTGATTTACAGAAAAGAATACAGAAAACACCAAAGCTCCTGGTAGTGGGAGAGATTTCAAGTAGGGAGAG
>CAUYRH010118493.1:0-11206 GCA_963574655.1 Perodicticus potto
GGAGCCAGTGAGCACTCTAGGTGATCTAAATGAAGCATTTAGATCAGCGGTTCTCAACCTGTGGGTCGCGACCTGTTTGGGGGTCGAACGACCCTTTCACAGGGGACGCCTAAGACCATCCTGCATATCAGATATTTACATTACGATTCATAACAGTAGCAAAATTACAGTTATGAAGTAGCAACGAAAATAATTTTATGGTTGGGGGGTCACTACAACATGAGGAAATGTATTAAAGGATTGCAGCATTAGGAAGGTTAAGAACCACTGGTTTAGATAAAGGCCAGCAATTCAATCCACAGATGAGCCACCCATGGCAGGTGTGACTCAAAGGGTGTGGCAAGGACTCCAGCGCCAGTGGGGTGGCACTTGACCACAGGGCGGGGCCCTTCTACTCCTGCCCACGTGAACATGTGAAAACAGGAGCCTACCATCGCAGATCACTAAACTATTTAGGAAATGCTGAAGATGCACATGTTATGTAAAAACTGATTCTTCGAAGTTTGCAATTAATTTGATTCTGAGCTAAGGGTTGTGCCCCAGCCAGGCTAGTCTGTGAGGACAAGACAAGGCTATTCTCCCTCTTTGCTGCATCCTCATATCCCTGGCATATGAAGGACACCCAGCAAGTGTCTGTTGAGTGAATTAACTAAGCTGATTTAAACACAACTTAAATGTAGTCCAGATGGTCTGGCTTCCTGACAGAACAGCAAAAATCAATAGTCCCCCCAACCTCCACCAAAGCCTGAGCTTTGTAAAACCCCATATTGCCATGGAACCTTGGCTGAAGATCCAGGACTCAGCAGGGAGAGGTTTAGAGAAAGAAATTTAACTGGAGATGAAAAGCAAAATGGCCAGGGAGCCCTCACACACAACCAAAATAGATCCCTTTCTGCCCCACTCTGCGGCCACCACAAAGGCACAATTGGAGGGTCTGCTGGTTCTCCCCCAAACCTCTCCACCTCCACAACTGCTCCTTTGGAGATGTTCCCTTTGCCACCTGCTTCCCCTCTCAAGTTTAAGTAGGTTTTACCTACTGATTGTGAAAAGATGCAGGGCAGGGCAGCGCCTGTGGCTCAAAGGATAGGGCGCCAGCCCATATGCTGGAGGTGGCGGGTTCAAACCCAGCCCTGGCCAAAAACTGCAAAAAAAAAAAAAAAAAAGATGCAGCGCACCACAAAAGACAAGCTTGCACGCCCTCATGGATGCCAGCTCTGAATCAAAGTTAACAGCCTGTCTATGGTTACCAGAGAAGCAACTAGTTCATTGATGCCATTTCTTAAAGACAAGCTAACCACTCTGAGATTTGGAGGAAAGGTATTTGTTGAGTTCTTAAAAACAGACAATATGATTTTAAAATACTTCTCTCTCTTTCAAGTATTTTAAGGCTCACATTGCCTGCAGATTTTAGTAGTTAAAGTAAAAATTCGTTTGACAAAAAGAAAAACAAAATCCCCTGAAAGTTTCAGTACCCGAATATATAAACGTTGGTATTTCCCTAAGAATGTATGACATCATTGACAGTGATTCAGCCTTGTTCAAGCCCAGAGATAGCAGGGTCTTGGGGCATTTTTATTCCCAAGTGAGCAGATGGGTTTGTACTCCAGATATGAGCCTGAGAGCACCGCCTCCTCTCGCTCCCCCTGCGTTCCCTCTCGTGTGGCAGCACACTTTCAGTAGATGCCCACTCACGGCGTCAGGGTGTGTGGCAGCTTGGAAGCCAGTCTCCATCTACACACCCACACAAGCATGTACAGTGTGGAGAAGGAGCCGATCCTCCTAAAATTTCGAGGGTAATACTGATATCAAATAATCTGTCCTGTATTAAGGCCATAAATATTCTCATATGTAGTATTAGTCCCAGCTTTGAGGGTGGGAAATATGCCCAGCTGGTATGTAGATAATAAAGGGGTGAAGTCTTGCTATTCAAGCAAGGTTAGCACAGCTGGTTTCTTAGCTCTTGCAAACCCAACCCAAGGGTCCTGGGCCAGCTCAGTCTCAATACCTCACAGCAGCAGCAGCACAGACACCCACTGTGGGCTCACCATGTACCATGCACTTGTTTCAAGAGCTTTATGTATATTAACTCATTTAATCCTCAACTCAACTCTGTGAGGTTGTTCTTATTATTCATTTCATTCATCAAATGTTTAGAGAGCCCGTCCTACATGCTAAGCACGGTGGTAAGCAGTTAGGATATAGCAGAGAACAAAGCAGACAAAATCCCTGCCCTCGGGGAGTCTCTGTTGCAGTTAAGAAAGAGAAAGAACACGATAAACACAAAGTAAATGTCTTTTATGTTGGGGTCGTGTTAAACGCTATTGAGAAAAATTAAGCAGGGTCTAGGGGGTGATGAGAACTAATAAGGAGAGGAATTGCTATGGGATGCAGGGTGGTCATAGGCTGGTATCTGCAGACAAGAAAGGAAGCGAGCCTGAAAACGCCCAGGGAAGATCATCACAAGAGTGAGATCATACAGGAGGAAATGGACAGAGAGAGGTTCAGTTGACCGCAGTCACTAAGCTAGCCAGCGGGCAGAGCAGGTGTCCAGACACAGGCAGTGTCCCGGAGCGTGTTCCGTTGGCCCCCAGATGCCTCTGTTGGGGCCATCCTGTTTTTCCCTAGTCAGTTCCACCCTTAGCCAGTCCCAGAGAGCGACTTCTCTGTTGCCATGATGGCTAATAGCAGAGTTCTCCCACCACTTTCACCCACAACACCACAGCTTTCCTGCCTACATCTACTTTATACTGAATCTGCAGCCACCTGTCCTCCAACAGGCTATTCACTCCTCATTCCTGAAGCCAGGAACTTCCGAGAACTTGCTCTCAGTTGTCTACCTGCCTCCTTGATGAGTTCATCTGGAATCAACTTTACTTTGTGCTTTTCTGGTCTTTCCTCACACTAAAATCGTTTCCTTGTTGTCTTGTTCTTGCACTTAAGGCCTTTCTCCTCTCCCAAGATGTTTCCCTCTGGACCTGTGCAGTCCAAGCCAGCAGCCCCGAGCTGTGTGATGCTAGGGAGCACGTGAAGCATGGCTAGCACAAATTGAGACGTGTTGCAAGTGTAAAATTCACAGCAGACTCTGAAGACTTACTATAAAAAAGTGGAAAATAAAGTCTCTCATTAACATTTTTATATTAACCACATGTTGAAATGAGAATATCATAGATATACTAGGTTAACTAAAATATATAAAATTAACTTTACCCATTCCATATTATATTTCCATGTGATAGCATTTCTTTAGCCTGTCCTTTCCAACATACTCACATCCCATCATGCTCAGAGGCCACCTTTGCCTTTAACTGTTCTCAGAAAGGATATAGTGAGATCTGCAGCTTGCTTTGGGGAATGAGGTTCGTGGGAATGTCTGATTCAAGGTACTCCAGGACATTATTGATCATTTCGTTAAAACTTCTTTAAAATCTGTTACTTTCCAGATGTTCAGTTCATAGTCAGGAATTCTATTGCAACTAATTAATGATAGCACAACCTCAGTAGTTTCTTATTAATCTGAATTTATTATTATTTTCTGAATAGGCATATCAAGCACCATAGACTAGTGTGCCCACTGAAAATTTAGACACTAATCTCAACAGATATTTTAGGGAATATTATGAAAAAAAAGCAAAGGTTCCTTCCCTGAGAATAAGCCCATCAAAATAATTTGGTTCCCTTTGATAGATTCATGGTTGATAGAACAAGTCAAGGTCACAAAGGATAAATCTTTGACCCAGTGGCTCCCAATTAGGAATAGAGAACAGGTGTGAATTTATTTCAGTGATTCCAGGCAAGAGGGCCCTTCATTTATGCTGGTTTCAGTTTGAGCCCCAGGCCCCCACGCTAACAATTCACCAGCACACCAAATAAATAAATAAATAAGAGGAAAGAGGCCAGAGAAGAGGATCCGGTGCCTATAAAGTAACTCACAGGCGTTCTCCTTTAAGACTGGTGAGCACCTATTGAAAACTGTCTCCAAAGAGGAACTACTAAAATGTATTCCTGTCGTCTTCTAGGGACAGTCTCAGTATCTAATAATCACACTTCACATTCAAACCCAAACTTGTCTGGAATAAAAAGAAAAGGCTGCCTTCTGGTTCCACACAACACTGGAAGTTTCCATTAGTGACTTCAGAATCAAAGGAGCAGGTGCCCACAAGTAAAAGCTTCTGGACACCTCTCAAGTAAAGCTTCAAAAAGAAGCTTTCTGCCCTACAAAAGAAACCAAATGGCAGAAAACGTGTGCAAATAAGAACTGATGTATAGAGACACACTTTCTGCTTTTAAACAGAGAAACCAATACTTACTCCCAAAGCCTGTATTTGTTTAAAAAAAAAAAAAAAAAGGCACATTACAATGAAAAAGAAGTCAAAAAAACAAATTTCCAGGTCTAGTTCCTAAAAAAGGATTCTAAATCTTTTTCAGACTTTCTCAAAGATACCCATCAAAATTAACCCAACGTCAGGCGGTGCCTGTGGCTCAGTGGGTAGGGCGCCGGGCCCATATACCGAGGGTGGCGGGTTCAAACCCGGCCCCAGACAAATTGCAACAAAAGAATAGCCGGGCGTTGTGGCGGGTACCTGTAGTCCCCACTACTCAGGAGGCTGAGGCAAGAGAAAGTGGCTTTCTTTCCTCTAAGCCCAGGAGTTGGAGGTTGCTGTGAGCTGTGTGATGCTATGGCACTCTACTGAGGTGATAAAGTGAGACTATCTCTACAAAAAATAAAAATAAAAAATAACCCAACATAGCAACAAATACAATGAGTTAAATATGATCTGATCTTTTTTTTTTTTAAATATATGTATTTTATTATTCTTCATTACATTATTCCCCCCCCCGATCTTTTTTTTTAAAGACATTCTTGTGACAATTGGGGAAACTTGAATAACGGTGGAAGTTAGGTGACATTATGTAATTAGTGTTAATTTTCAGAGATATTATAACGTTATTGGATTATACTAAAGTGTATAGGAGTGAGTTGTGTCTAGAGAAAGTATAAATGTGGCAAAATGCTAATAATAATATAAAAATTCATAACTGAAATCTCACCCTGAATTCCATGGCCAAAAGAAATACCTTTCCCATTAGAGATTATCATATTGAATACAATCTTATATGACTCGTAATTGTGCTGTCCTTTATAATTTCACGTTTTAGCAAAATTTCACTGGACAGCTATTCATGGCATATGTAAGAGATCAATTGTATTGATCTTCAAAAGGCGCTTATTGAATCTTAGGAAATGCAGCAGATCAGTTAAGGGAATAAATTTTGATTCTGATAGACCTGAGTTCAGTCCCACTCTGCCACTTACTTGCTGTGTGAATGTAGACAAGGTATTTAACTTACTTAAGCTTTGTTCTCCTCTTAAATAGTCCCTACCTAATAAAATATGTGTGACAATTAAATGAAAACAAAAATATAGTGTTTATCAGCTAGGCGCCCATAGCACAGTGGTTATGGCGCCAGCCACATGCACCAAGGATGGTGGGTTCAAACCCAGCCTGGGCCAGCTAAACGACAATGACAACTATAACAAAAAATAGCCGGACATCGTGGTGGGTGCCTGTAGTCCCAGCTACTTGGGAGACTGAGGCGAGAGAATCACTTAAGCTCAAGAGTTTGAGGTTGCTGTGAGCTATAATGCCACGGCATTCTATCAAAGGTGACCTAGTGAGACTCTGTCTCAAAAAAAAAAAAAAATCTGGTATGTATCCACAGGAAAAGAAATCATTATGTCAAAAAGATACCTGCAATCTTATGTTTATTGTAGCACAATTCATAATCACAAAGATATGGAATCAAACTAAGTGTCCATCTACTGATGAGTAGACAAGGAAATGTGGTATCTACACACACACACACAAACATCCCCTGGAGTATTTCTGAGCCATAAGAAAGAATAAAATGATGTCTTTTACAGGAACTTAGATGGAATTGCAGGCATTATCCTAAGTGAAGTACCTCAGGAACAGAAGAAGAAATGTTGCATGTTCTTACACGTAAGTAGGAGTGAAGGTAAGGCTGTGCAAGGACACACAGACAGTAGTTTAATGAACAGTGGACACTTAAAAGGGGGAGGCGGAAGGGAGAGAGGACTGAAAAATTACCTTCCAGATACAATTGTGCACTATTTGAATAATGGATACACTAAAAGCCCACACTTCACCCCTATACAACATATACATGTAACAGAATTCAATTTGGATTCCCTCAATCTATTGAAATTTTTTTAAATGAAAATAAAAACCTATCAACAGAGTCCGTGCTCAATTCATGGCAGCTATTACTATTCACATCCCATTATAATACTGGATCTAGTTTCACTGGAATTATTTTTCCTAAATAAAAACACACAGACTATCTGAATCTTGATTGTAGCAAAGCACATAATAATGTGAGATAACTTCAAATGGAGAAATGCTTGACAAATGCTTTATCATCTAACATCCAGATTTAACGATCTGTTCTGTTAAAAAAAAATTAAAACAGATCAATGAAAGGAAAATTTCTTAAATGTAGTAAGTGACTTGGTTCCTTCATACAAGCAACTTACAGTCTAGTCAGGGAGATAGTTGGCAAGTTGAAGGGTCTATAAAAGGTCAACAACAGCAAAATAAGGCAGGTTATACTAATAGATCTAATTAATAATATAGTTCCTGCCAGGTACAGTGGCTCATGCCCATAATCAGAGCACAGGATCACAAGGCTGAAGTGGGAGGATCATTGGAGACCAGCCTGGCAACAGAATGAAACTCCCATAATACCCAATATATACTGATATCAAAAGATAATACGAGTCATGTAACTGTAATTGTAATTGCAGAAGTTAAGCATGACTTGAGTATTTTTCACAAATTTAATACAATTTTTCCTTTCTCAAAATATGCAAACATTTTTAGCACCCTCTATAGTTTTAATTTGAACCATGTTAATACTTTGCATATTTAACCAAGGGGGAATCTTAAAATTGAACAGAAACAGATTAATGCAACTATATATCAAATTGATAATATGATCACATAGAAAGCGAAAAAAAAAAAATCCAAGTGATTTTTGAAAATAATATTCCACACATTTCCACTGGGATATACAGATGTTCCCTGACTTATGATGGGGATATGTCCCAAAAAAACCTATCATAAAACTGAGAAATCATAAGTCAAACTATTATACACTAGGGACTGGCTATACTGAAGAATAAAAAGAACTGCAAAGGAATCTTTAACTGTATTTAGTAAGTTTGCAGTTGTTAATGGCATTGGTACAGCAATCATACTATTTGGTGCTTAATACAGATTAAGAAAATACTAAGAATAGAGTTCTTACTGAGAGAGAAGAGAGTTATAAGTATAGAATGACTAAAGAGGCAGAAGAATTGACTAGATTAACTTAAGAGACAGGGGGAAAAACTCATGTCTTTTAAAAACTCTGTTTCTTAGCTTTGAAAACTGATAGAGAAGCAATGACTCCAGTAGTCTTCAGCCCACCAAGCACCCAGATCTTGATTCCTAAATACTGTCCCCACTAAAAGAAACCAAGGAATCTAACGATTCTAAGGCTAAGACAGGAAAGCCACAAAATGAGTCCAGAAGGTCTTTCTGCATCAGAAAGTAAGGAAGTAGACAAAATCAGACAGGAACATAGCAAAAGGATACTGACGCTTACCAAATTTGGGGCCACTGAGCACAAAACAGATAATGACAACAATTTTGTCTTTAAAAAAGAACAAAGGCTTGGCACCTGTGGCTCAACAGGCTAAGGCGCCAGCCATGTACACCTGAGCTGGCGGGTTCGAATCTAGCCCAAGCCCACCAAACAACAATGACGGCTGCAACCAAAAAATGGCCGGGCGTTGTGGCGGGCGCCTGTAGTCCCAGCTACTTGGGAGGCAGAGGCAGGAGACTCGCTCAAGCCCAGGAATTGGAGGTTGCTGTGAGCTGTGACGCCACAGCACTCTAACCAGGGCGACAGCTTGAGGCTCTGTCTCCAAAAAAAAAGAAAAAAAATGAGTCCATACAAATGCTAAAAAAAAAAAAAAAAAAAAATTAAAAGGGGGTATGTGTGTCCACAAAAGCTATTCATTCCTGAACAGTGTAAATTAATAAGAATGGAAAAATACTTGACCCTGAGTCTTCAAAAATGGGGATGTTATAAAGTACAAAAAAATATTGGCAATAGTTTTAGAGTAAATGAAGTGTGTGACACGTGACTGGCTTCCAGATTCTCTATCAGGAAAACAGTACTGTGTCAATTTCCTGACTGTGACAATGATTCTATGGCTTGCCGAAGAATGCTTTTGTTCTTGGGACGCACAGGATGAAGTATTTATAGGTAAGATACTATGAGGTCTGCAAACTCTCAAATGGCTTAGCCACACACACAAAAAAAAAGAGTGCACGCATGCATGTGTGTGTGTGTGAAAAGTAAAAGGAATGTGACAAAACATTAACTTGTGTCGTGACCGGAGGAGAAAATATGCAAGTGTTCCTTGTACTATTTTTGCCCGTTATGAAGACTTTAAGTGTCCCGAAATTTTTTTTAATCTTGAAATATTAACCACTTCCATCCCCCTTTCTTTGTTTTACTAATATTAGTAAATGCTTACTTTATAACCATCTTACACCTACATATTTCTTCATTTATGTACTTACTATCTCTCTCCCTCACCATGACGTGAGCTTCACACAGGCAGAGAAGCATTTGTACCTCACTGTATCCCCAATCCTTTGTACAGTGCCTGACATGTAGTTGAAACTCAATGAGTATTTATTGAATGACTGATGTTCACAATAATTCCATGAAGTAGGTATATTGTTACACTGTCCCTCAAAGGTGAAAAGTACTAAGGTAAACAGAAGTCAGGTAACTTCTTTAAGTTCATAACTCAGATCTTGCAGGGGTGGGGCCAGACATCTGACCCTGGAGCTGACACTGGTAATACTGTGTTTGGTGGCTCCCCTGGTTAGGCAGGCCCAGTTCAGAAAGGGCTAATCATGATTAGAAAGAGGATTACACCACTCAGTCTTGTCCTCGGTTTAAGGCCTACAGACAGCGGCTTCTTAATACAGACTTGCTGGCTGAAATGCCCTCTGAATGAACACACGCCTTAGGTGGGAGAGTCCACCACAAAGGGACTGTTCAAAGGAGGAGGTGAGATGGAGGAGCTGGATGGGCAAGCTGGGTTTGTAGTGGAAGTGAGGACACAGGTGTAGGTGGCAGTGACCACAGGTGCCAGGGAAGGACAGAGCAGCTTGTCTGGAGGAGCGCTACTCTACCCAGTAAGACTCTGCATGCCTTTCTCCTTGCCCACAGCCACCAGCACGTAAACCCACCACAGTTCTTTGGGCCCTGGGATGGGAGTCTTCTCTGGTCTCCTGGCCTCCTGCCTCCAGTCCCTCCTGACTGCAGTCCTTCTTCTTTAATCACATGGTTCTGATCCCCGTCGGGCCCAGCCACAGCTCTCTTGGCTTGTAGAAGAGAATCCATGCTCCCCAAAGGGACACTCAGAGCTCCACCAAGGGGCCTCAGGCTCCCTTAAGTACACCTGCGCTGTCCCAGTGAACGACTATAGCCCACGTCCACCCTGCACGTGCTGCTCCCCGTTTTTCTTACCTGGTCTCCTTTCTTGGAACCTTTTCCTGCATCATCACATATCCACAAGCCACCTGTCCTCCAAGACCAGGTTCAAATACCCTCCCTTCCACGGAGTCTTTGCTTCACAAAAGACATTTGATTTCACAAAATACACTGCTTTCTTCCTCTGCACTCCACGGCACTTCATCGTTAACTTTTCTTACAGCACTGACTTCTTCACCTACCACACAGGCGCTTTTCCCCAGCCCTCTCCACTAGACTGTCTTCCACAGACGCGTGTACCTGGTGGCGTGCACAAACGTCGAAGAAAGGCAGGGATGGGCATAGAAGACAGACCCGGTGTCAAGGACAAAGCGCCCTCGAGTAGAGACCAGTAAGGAGTCGGGGTGTCGGCGCTGTACTCCAGGGGTTTGGGTATGGCTTGACCAGGAGTCAGTGTCTGGAGGGGTGGAGGAGAGTGGAGGGGTAGAAAAGGAGACCAAGACACCCACTTCGTGGGGCTGTGACGACTTAGCTGAAGACGGAAAGGATGAACAGAGTTCTAGACACTAGCTGTCTTAAACGTTTGGAAGGGAAGAGAAAGGCGCAGTAGCCGCACCACTTTGGAACCACCACCCTGCTCTTGGCCGCGCCCCTGCTCCGCGTCTGGCGGAGCGGAAAGGCCGCCTCGCAGCGCCCGGGAGGCCTGGTAGGGGGGGGGCGGTGGTGCCCAACCCGGGGGCAGGGGGACGACAGGCCTCGTTCTCCGGGGAGCAGGGCCCCGGCCGCCCCGGCCTAGCTTGGGCGAGTCCCACGCTGGGCAAGTAGTTAGAAAGTCGGCTCAAGTTCGCGACGTTCCCGCGGGAGGCCGAGGAAGTAACATGGCAGTCGCTCAGAAAAGTCACCCCCGCCCCTTAAGCACTGGGTGGGGAGCGGCCGGATGGCGGGAAGGGGGCCCAAGAAGCATTTCTAGAGACGGAGAACCCCCAAGCGCGCTGAAGAGGGGAGCGGGCTGGAGTTGGGTCCCTTTCCTAAGGTCGAAGTTTCCTCCAGATGACAGGAAGGGAATTTGGAAGTGCCCCTGACACCCTACCCCACCCCGGCCCCGACCCCCAGCCGCCTCTTGTCCAGCGCGTCCACCGTGCCCCGACCCTGGGAACACCTACAGCCCAGGGGCTGCCCAGCGTCCGCGAGCGGGTGCCCGGCTCGGGGGTCGGGGGCTCCACTCACCAATCATCAGCATCAGGAAGCCCGCGCAGAGGAGCCCCAGGGCCCACCCTGGGCCGCGGCGTAGGACCATGGCACCACGGAGCAGGACTGTCCGGGACCTGACCCAGGGCAGCGCCAACTTCCGGGACAGCCCAAGTGCGTTTTCAAAAGCAGGGATCCGGCCGGGCACTGGGGCTCACGCTCCTAATCCCAGTACTTCGGGAGGCAGAGGCGGGAAAATCGCTTACGGCCAGGGGTTCGAGACCAGCCTGGACAACAGAGACCGTGTCTAGGAAAAATAGAAAAGTTAGCCCGGCATAGTGGCGCGCGCCTGTGGTCCCAGCCCGCCCGGCCGGGAGGCTGAGGCAGGAGGATCGCTTGAGCCCGGGAGTTTAAGGGCTGCAGTGAGCCGTGACGCTGC
>CAUYRH010118495.1:0-36633 GCA_963574655.1 Perodicticus potto
TGCTTTGCCACATCAGCACAAAAAGGGTATAAAAGGCTGTCTGCATCTCTCTTAGGGGCCATTTGCCTTTTGGGGCAGCGGTCCATCTGTGCAGATGTAATAAATAACCACCTGATTTGGGTCGTCTGTCCTTTTGCAGCAGCCTCCTGTGCAGAAGTAAATAAAATTACCTCTGATTTGTACCCAAAGTGGGGGTTCGTACTTTTTATGGGTGGCCTCAGTTACAACAGGTCTACGGTATCCAAACACACACTCATACACACACACACTCTCTCACACTCATTCGCACATTTGCACACTCACATGCACACACAAGCACACTAACACATACACACTCAAATGCACACACACAAACACACTCTCAAACACATTTGCACACTATCGCACAGTCACACACATGCTCACACTCTCACACACAAACACGCTCACACACTCACATGCTCACACTCACACACACACTTTGCACTCACTGGGGAGCAGCCTCTGACTCGTGGGAGCAAACTTTTGATTTGCTTGCTCACTCTGTAGAGAGGCGTCTGCACTCACTTCACTTCCCAGCTCCATGAATTCCTTTAATACACAGATGACGTTTGACCTCTTGGAATGTAAGATACATTATTGTTTCCTCTTATGAAAAGAGCCATTGCACTCCCTGGAGCAGCGGTTTTCAACCTGGGGGTCGCGACCCACAGGAACTAGATTAAAGGGTCATGACCCACATTACAAAGGTTGAGAACCACTGCGCTGGGGGAACTCATTCTTTCAGAATTCTCTACTTTTCTCTGAAAGTGGAGAATCAATTAATCCTAATTCCACTCCTGGGTTTCAGGTTGTTTGGGATGAGTCCCAAGCTGTATCTGGGAGTAACCTCGTGAAAAGCCCCTGGCACCGTTGGTTTGCCCAGTTGGAGGATGACCCAGGAGGGGACGTGGGCTCAGGAGGAGTCGCCTCGCCCTGTTCATGCCCATGCGTCTTTCTCCTTCTCTCTTCCCTGCACAGACCGTGGCCCTCCGCCCTCTCTCCATGTGGTGGCAGGGAGCTTGAAGGCCACGTGTTCTGTTCCCTAGAATAGGTGTTGGTAACATATCACTTATTAATATCAAGTTCAAGTTGTTAGCAAGATGGGGAAAAATGATGAGGACCAACACACAGGCCGAGAAAGGAACTTATCAGACGAGTGCTTGATTAGTGCTTAACAGTCGATGCAAAAAAGCAACATTCAGGAAAACCTGGGTCAGGCAGGGAACATGGTGGTGGGAAGAACAGTCATCAGGGAAAGGCCTGGTCTGAAATCAGCACTGAAGTAAGCTATGACACGCCCTTCAGTGACCACGTAAGGTGCCCCCCACACGTGTGCCACTAAAAGTAGACGTGGGTTAAAATTATCTTTAGGGGTTTTGCCTAATTTCCTGAGGTCACAAGGTGATAACAGATGAACTTTAGCCCAGGCTACGGACTCTTGTATTTGGTCTATATTTATCATCATTTGCTGACATACTGAGTTTAATAAAAAACAAACAAAAAAAAAAACAAAGAAAAACAACATCAATTTGGAGAAAAGAACAGAAAAACCGATTCTCCAGTGGATAGTTTTGCTGAGATCACTTAGTCTAGATACCAACAGATGCTCGGTAGAGATCCCTAATTGGTCCCCAGCCTTTAGAACCCGCTGGTGTGACTGGCGGGACCAGGGCTCCCCCGAGGCTTCCTCAGGGCGTGCGGCTGGACCACGGCT
Organism: Perodicticus potto; assembly: GCA_963574655.1. Lineage (NCBI taxonomy): Eukaryota > Metazoa > Chordata > Mammalia > Primates > Lorisidae > Perodicticus > Perodicticus potto. Next base: position 1,736 of record CAUYRH010118495.1, read on the forward strand.
CCCCATCCCGGTCGCTCTCTCCCGTTGCAGCGCCGTGAACTTCTCTCTCTTCTGTTGCTCTGGACATTGTGTTGCTGCCTTGTGCTTATTGCTTCTGTTGTTTTAAGTTTAATGAAAAGAAAGAGAAGGCTGGAGCATTTATATCTGTATACAATTGGCCGGGAACAATTTAATTAAGCTAAATCAGACTGAACTTTAATAGAGAAGCAGAACTCAGTTCAGTCTTTCTCGGATTCAGATACGGGTAGTTCCTGGGAAGCTGGATTCCAGTTCACCGTCAGACTGTGCACAGTGGCCTCCGTGGTGAGTTACTGTGTGTCTGTGGTGGTTCCACGCTGTTGTCACCGGTGGCACGGACTCGGACCAGACAGCAAGGCAATACGGTAATCAGCACATCTTACGTGGTTCTAAAATCTAAATGTTTGTTATGTTGTGCTTCAGAAGAAAGACCTAAGCATTGTCATCATACTCAGTATACAACTTTAAAAGCAAATATTTAGGTATCCCTGTTGTGAAAATTACAGAGCAATTTCCAGTGTTTAAAATGCACAGAAATCCTAAAGAAATAAAATAATAGCTTGAAATTTTGCTCATCTTCTCCCAAAGAAATAAGGTTTGTTTTTGCTGTTCTAGCCGTGTCTACCCTCACCAAGCGAAGGTCTCATTTTATAACTATCTCTTTGGAGCAATCGCAGCCCAGAATTTAGTTATGTGAGGCTTGTAACAGGCAGGTGGGACCGTGGGGAGGCCGGGCAAGCTCTGAGTGCGAGGGGAGCAGCCCCACCTACGCTTTGTGACCCTCTGTGGCACCTGCCCTCTGGCCTTCCCGGTTCCCCCGCCTCCTTCCTGCCTTTTGCCAAACCTGTTCCTAATGGCACTTCTAAACTTAGAACACACTCCTCTCTGCCTCACACAGCCTTGCCTCTGATTCCCCACAAACAGAAGAGCCAGTTGTTGACAACAGAGATACGGTCCTACAGCCTCATCAGTCTCTATGACCCCTTCCCATCAGCCTCCTGTGTGCCACGGTGCTGCCCTCTCAGAAGCAGCCCTGTCCACCCTGACCCTCCTCCTGCTGCCCAAGCTGGTGACCCCAAAGCCCCCCAGGTCTGGTCAGAAGGCACTCCCCTGCCCACCTCCTCTGACATCTCCTGGGGCTGGGCTGCACCTTACTCCAAGTTCCTAACATTTTCTAGAAGCACAGCCGTGACACAATTATTTATTTACACCTCTGTCTTTCTCCCAAGAAGGTAATCTTCCAAACATGAGGAATAAGGCTTTGCTTTTTATTCTCAAGCTCAAGGCTGCTCAGAATACAGTGAAGTCATGATTTAATTTCTGCCTGTAAATTTTGTATACCCCAGAAGCATGTATGAGGGGACACGACTCTGTTCTTGCAGCACTGAAATATTATAATTACATGACCGTGCGTGGGACAGGTTGAAGACACAGCCGTCATCCAGCTGCAGCTAACTGTCTTCCCAAGAAGACGGCCATGCCCTAAAACTGGTCAGACGGTCCCCCTAGGCACTGAGAATATCCACTGTTTTCACGTATGTTTCTCTTTATACACTGCCCTTTGTGTATATATTATTTGTAGTTCCTTAGCTTAAACAAAGGAAAACCAATTTCTTAGAGGACTTTTGCTTCTCGGTAACTCTGAGATTAAAAATAGAGAGACGTGATGAGTTCTCTGACTAAGTCGTGGACACAGGCAGGAAAGGGGACCGTCCACACCTCCAGCAGCGGGGGCCGTCACACCCACATCAGCTGCCTCAGGGGCTACGTCTGTTCTAGAGCCATACTTGTCTACATGGATGGGGGGCAGCAGAGGACACCTGCAGTGGGCCCAGAGTTGCCCAGGCTGGGTGACTCAAGTGGCTACTCCGGGACCGCGGCCCCAAGCAAGCCAAGCAGGACGTTCCTGCCAGTGGGCCAAGGCCTGACATTGACGCAGAGCTGAGCACATCCGGTGAGGGTGTGTGAGTGCCCAGCGGTGGCCTCCTGCTCTCTGTTCTGTGTCCCCGGGGAACGTGACTCTGTTTGCAGATCCGTGACGGAGGCCACGGTGGTAGGCAGTGCTCTCTTTCAGCAAAGACTGTTGGCCTTTAAGCACCAGCGTCACTGATGGGGGTTACAATTTGTCTTACATTTTTACAGCCACGTTTACAAAATCTGCCTCTTGTCTTGCTCAGCCCTGTGGAGACATGACCTCGAGAGTAACATTTACCGTTTGCCTTTCCGGGGGCTTCATTTATGGATGGAGATGGTCACACGCCCTGCCCTTCACAGCCCCAGATTATTTTTAAAGTCATTGTGTTTTCGAGGGAGCCACATCTGAGCGGCCGTTCCTCATTAACACTAGTTAGTGAGTTTAACTATCGGAAGGAAAGATGCGGTTCTGGATTGTAGCTTTTGTAACTCAGGGAGACGAGGGATGTGACTTATCTGGAGAGGAAGCAGATCCCGCTTCAGCCCATCACATGCCTCAGAGGGCCGTCGTCACGCGCTGGTCTCTGGACACCGTCCCTCGACTCTCCAGTTAGTCTCTGCCCAGTGGGCAGAGAAAGGACAGGAGCTTTGGGCAGTGGGGTCTGATAATTCCATCCCCGTCCATGCTCGAAAATGTTAAAAGGAAAAACACTAAAAAGTGACAGAAAAGCAAGAATATTGAAGCACATGGTAAATGTTCTTCCTTTCTTACCACTCTGCCAACTACCAGAACAGATGGAAGGGGGGAGTTAACTGAATGAAAATTTAAAACAAAGAAATGTTTTTCAGGACGTCACTGAATTAGCAATCATGGATATGCTGATTCCACAGGTGGAAAGGACGCTGCAGATTTCATACAATGGGAACTCTGGGCTGGTCACAGGGCTCATGCCACTGACCTCAGGCTCACGGACAGCAGCTCCTGAAGCCCAGAGCCCCAGCTGGCTGTGCGCAGAGGGCGGGCAGTGAGTCGCACCCCTGTCCCCGCCTCCTGGACAGTAGATCTCCTGGTGGCTTCTTTACATCTAAACCAGGAGAGACAAGCCCGTGGCGTGCCGGGCCCAGTCTGTGCGGCCTCTCAACAACCAAATGCCTTTGCTGACTCAGTTTATCTCCCTGTGCTCAGTTTCTTCTGCTCGCAGAAATGGTGTGAGTTAAATGCTTTACTGAGCAAAGTCTTTCAGAGACTCCCTGCCCATGGTTGGTGCTCTGCTCACAGCCATGGAAGAACAGGACGGGCAGGCGGGCAGCATTGCCACTGGGCTCTGGCGGAGGACTGGGTGTGGGTCATCAGGAGGTGGTGGAGATGCGGGCAAAGAGGGTGACTGGAGAGCCAAGACAGAAACGACTGAGCCCGCATGGCAGTGACACACAGTGACCCCTCTGAGGCCTGGAAAGGAGCCGTTCTGCACAGCCTGGTAAGTCCACCGTGGAAACGACTGTTCCCAGGGAGTCTGCATCGTCTTACTGCTTCCTGGGGGCACAGACTCTTATGTCCCGGAGCGACTCTGGCTTAGGTGGTTTACTTCGTGGTTGCGGACACTTTAAGCAGACTCACATTTCTGTGTCCCTAAAGACTCATGTCCCATCTGGGTAAGCGAGGCCTGCCTTGCCTTATAGATTGAAGCTCCATTAGACATTTCTTATCATTTTTCTTCTATTATGCCCCTTTATTCTGTCTGCTGTCTGAGCATCTTTGCATTAATACGCATGCAAGAGATTGGCTTATTGTTTTCTTTCACTTTGGCATAGTTTTTTAGGTTTGGTATCAAATATTTTCCTGAAACAACAAAGAGAAACTGGAAACTTTCTATGAAATTACGCAGTGCAGAGGATTGTGTAGAGCAGACTCAGGGCTCCTGTGCAGGACCTGCCGTCCACAGCGTCACAGCTGCCCGGCTTGACTCTGTGTCCAGACGGACCAGGAGCTGAGGCGTCATGTCCACACAGAGCGTGGTCAGCATGGAAACCGTCACCTAGGGGCAAGTGGGCACGAGGGCCAGGAACCAACTCCCTGAAGGAAAGACAGAGTTAGGATTTTTTTTCATTTGTTTCCATGATGATTTTCCTATGGAGAAAATCAAGGAAGTTATGTATAGCGTAATGTAAAGATATTAGGAATTTTTTCTCACAAATAAAGATAGGCGATTAAGTCATTAGCAAAAACTTTGTGTATATTTTCAGCCCTTCTTCAAATTCCCTTTCGCTGACATTTTACCAGGCAGGGAATACGGAACTGTCGCCCTCATGCTCTGCAGTTTCTTCAGGACCATGGCAGGCAGGTGCCCTGGCCTGGTTGGAGGGCGGAGAGGGGGAGTGAGCTGGCAGCTTACGGCCCTGCTGAAGGATGAGCAGGCGTGCACGGAAACTTCTTTTCTGACAAAGAAATCCTTCGTAGCTGAGTTAAAAAGTTCTCAAGAGAAGATCCACCTTGTCTACATTTAAAATTCTGTTGACATCTGTGAGCTTTTGTGGTCACCCCTGTAAAAGGCGTGCCCCACTGGCCTCTGTGGTTGACTTCCATAGGTCCAGGGCGCACAGTCTCCTTGGTCCAATGACAGTCTCAGATGTGCTGAAGGAGCAATTCTCTGCCGTTGCTGACCAGCATGTAACCGGGACCCTGTAAGATAAATGCTTGTGTCTGGAACTCATCTCATGTTTTGGTTTCATTCTTCTGGGGTGAGGCCCAGGCATCCAAACTTTGACAACCAAGCAGGTGTTTCTACGAGGCAGCCAGATCAGGAGCCAGCTGAGTAGTTTGCAGCCTCTCTTTGGGCTCTCCCAGGCCTGTTCCGTCATGTTTCTGGGGGTCTTACCCCATGTTTACACCTCCCAGCTGTGGCTAAGCAATGTCTCCCTCCCTCTCTGCCTGAACTTACGCGTTAGTAACCTAAATGTCTCTTCCTGGCTCCTATCGCCTCCAGTTTTGGGAAATTGGCATTCTGTGGGACTCTGGGACAGAGCTGCCTGCTGTCCACGGCTGTCCACGGCTGTCCACGGCTCTCCTCCCCTCCACCCCCAGCCTATCAAGGCAGCACACCCTGATTTTCAGTAAAGACCCTGAATGTCGATCATCTGTGGATTACCATGTTTGGTCTGCAATCTTCTTCCCCATCTGTCTTTACCTTCCAGACTTGGTTTTGCTTAGTTCTTGCACCAGACTCCAGTGCCGTCCACGCAGCCAGGTGGCTCAGCTGCTGTCACCCGTGCAGATTTGCTGAGGTCAGCTGCAGCTAGGGAGGCCACGACTGGGATGTCTGTGTTGTGCGTGCCCTTAACACCAGCTCACCGCATGTGCAGACAGTGCAAGGGCGGCTTCTGATGCTGCGAAATAGAACAACTATGTTTATGAAAATTAATGGCCTTCTATGTCCCAGCCCCCCCCCACCAAAGAACATCAAGGAATCATATTCCAGGCTGTGCAACTGGTTTTTACAAACACGTGCATGGACAGTATTCTGTTAGGCAGTTAGAATAACTGTTGGGCATATTAATTTTTTTTTGTTTGCAAAGACATGCATGTACATGCACAAACAACAACCTTTTTGTCTACACATTGGTAAACCTACGGTGTGAAAGATTGTTTGCAAATTACTTATCTTCCTCCTCATTTTCCTCTTTGTTAAATCAAGCTCTTCGCCATCCATGAAGATGAAATGAGCTTACATTTAACTGTTCAACAATTTGAAATTATTTAAAAATATTTAGGTCAAATGATTATATTTTTAACAAATTAAAATCTCTGTAAAAAAAGGCCACAGGAGACCGACAAACCTCGGAGCCTCATTTTTAATTCAGACTACAGAATTCCAAAGTAAATTGTGTCTGTTATCTGCTTTGTGCCGCAATGTTAAAATCTAGGATCTTTACAATCGCGAGCAAAATATTTTTGTCCCGTCATGCGAGAAAAAGGACCTAGGAACCATAAATTCAAGGAAATTGAATTGGCATCGTTCTTTATTTAATAAAGTAAATTTCTCGGGATGCGAGAACATATAGAATTTTGTCAGATTGAGATTTATTTTGAATATAAAAAGAAAAGTAGTTCATGTGTGCAGAACAGGACATAACAAAATAAGAAATTGAATTATTCTGCAAGACACAGAATGTGTTTGTGTTTGCATTTTGTGGTAGGGTGATTTAAAATTATCTCAATGGAGTTATAATATTTACTTTATGTTTAATTTTTCTGATAAATATATCTGACCTAAGAAACATGTTATTCAACTAGTGCAGGCGTGGGGAAACTTTCCATGTGGGACGCTGCATTAATTTAGCGGTCATCAAATAAGGCTGCACTCAAGACACTTCACCTAGACACACTTTAAAATGTACATTATTTTGTAAAAATCTAAATGCTTATGTACTTACTAGTTTCAACAACTAAAAGCTATTTGTTAATTTTAAAGTTCGCTAACCTTTTAATGACTTCGTTGTGTCTGCTTTTTGTTGGAAAGCATTTGAGTATTGAGCTCCATGGAGGTCCCCAGCTTCAACTGATCCTCGAGAGGAGTGCCAGTCATTTGTGACCTTAAGGACGACTTGATTTGGGTTAAGTAGGTGAATATGGATTCACAGCTATAAGTGGTTGAAAGCAAGAAAGCATTTTGGGGTCATGTTGCTGAAGGTGTGGGTATTCTGTGGGGTTTTGGGTTTTTTTTGTTTTTTTAAGAGACAGAGTCTTACTTTGTTACCTTCGGTAGAGTGCAACACAGCTCACAGCAACCTCCAACTCCTGGGCTTAGGCTATTCTCTTGCCTCAGCCTCCCGAGTAGCTGGGACTACAGGCGCCCACCACAACGCCCGGCTATTTTTTTGTTGCAGTTTGGCAGGGGTCAGGTTCGAACCTGCCACTCTGGATATGTGGGGCCGGTGCCCTACTCACTGAGCCACAGGCGCTGCCTGAATATTCTGTGTTTTTTTCACAATTTAATTGGCTCTTTTTCAGCATCAAACAATGACTTTGAAATGTCATCGCCGGAGAGCTCAGTCAGCCATCTGTATTTGTCTGGGTGCCTTGGTGATACCAACTAGGTGGGGCTGAAATGCTAATTTGAGTGTGACGTCATGAACCTCAAAGTGGGTGACCCGTCACTGCACTGTCCCATTAATGCTGTGTATTCTTCCAATGATTCACACATACACGCACCTCCTGCTCATCCACGACCTTTGCTAACTGAGGAGAATGTCCATCTGAAATTTCCTCTTGAAGAAGTGTTTTGTAAAATGATAGGTTTTGTTTGAAATGCTTAGATTTTTGCTGCACACCAGATATAGACCTACTTTTACCTTGTAAAAAAATCTTCAAGTTGTTTTGATTCGACATGCTATCACACAGAAATGCTATATTCCTACAGAAATCTTTCAATAGTTCACATTGCTGATTCTGTTCTTCGTAAAATCTAACTCTGTCTTCTCAGAGAGATGAAATTTTGCCTAACACCCATCCCTGTAGTAACTAACACATTTTAGCATGACCCAGCAGATCCAGACGCAGCAGCTCATCTTCCAACTTTAGCACATCACAAAAGTGAGGATGCCGTTGATACAGTAACAACATTTGTAACTCATGGCAAATACAGTAACAACTCTTGTAAATTGTCCCAATCTGTCCCTTACAATGGAGCTTTAGCACAGAGATTTTACTGATGCAAGAGAAAATGAAGGATATGAGCGTATCTAGATCTGTTGACATATCTTTTTATCTGAACGATAAACCCTTCATATTTTCCTGTCAGGGAAGGTATGCTGTCTATATTCTGTTTATTCACTAAGTTAACCAAATTCAGTCCAACTTCATGACATTGAAAGCTGTTGAAGACATCTGTCCTCTTTGCTCTGTTTGCAGAAATGCCCAAAGTCAGTTATGACCCGAATGAAGTTCAAAAAATGCACTGAGTCAACAGTGTCAGTTGGTTCATCCAAAGCAATTGAAGGACACACACTTTCCTTTTGAAGTCTTATGTGAAGTTGTTCTGATCAGGGATGGTTCCCCTTGAAATAGGCAGTTGTTTGCAGATTGTCCTCGGGGGCTAAGAGTCCCACAACTTTGACAATGCATTCTTGCACAATTTCTACATCACTCAATGGCTGTCCCGCTCCCCCAGTATACAAGCTACTTTGTAAGTTGCTTCAGAGCCATTATTTCCAAGTTGTATTACGGCTTGAACAAATTGTCATTGCTTTTCCTTTTAATATTTTAATTTCTGCAAACATACTTTCATGCCCCTCCCTCTAATTTAAAATACTGTGGTCCTTATGAGTCTTACCATGCTGGTGAGGACTGAATTCCATTAATGCGGACATTGCAGAATCGTAAAGCAAGCAAACCATCACCTTCAGCAGAAAAAAACTTGCCCAATCCTCATCCAAAAATCTGTTTTCTCCCGTCAGAGGTCTCTTGGTCTTCCCTGATAGGATGGGCTGGTAAGCAGATGGAATTAGAAAATATTGTTGAGCTGTGCAACTATTAAATTTCTACTCAAGCAAAAACACAGCACGTGGTTGTCAAAAGCTGATAACAGACTGGTGTACTTGACCCCATAAACTGTCACCAACCAGCCTCTCGTGTTAGTGGTACCAGTCGGGTGGGTGGAGTTAGAACTGCGTCAAGAGTGTAGCTGCTTCAGTCCAGCCCTATGGCTACTAATCGTCTAACTCTGCTGATCAATCTAGGAGGATTATTTCAAAGAAAGTTGTTTTATTCTTTAGTATTTTGAATGCATGCATTTTAAAAATTAAATATAAATATAAAAGACAAAAATGCATCAATAAAACTAAGAGAATTTGTTCTGTAACATTAAGATTTAGTCCAAAGGCTGCACTTAAGGACCCAGAAGGCCACATGTGGCCTTAATTACCTGTGAACTAGTGAAATTAAAATGAGCTGACTGTCCGTTTGTCTTCCTTCATGTAAAGTGCTTAAAACAGGTTTATGGGAGAATGTAGATGAAGTTCCATTGCCATGGACTTGTCAGGACCTACAGAGTGCTGGGTTATCTAAGCCATCATGTCACAATGGGAGCCGCATCTGAGCCCACCCACCACGGGAGGGGCGTGGGGTGACCCCTCTGCTTCCACCCTCATCAGCTCAGAGGGATTGTATTACATTTTCTTTTAGAATTTGCTTTATGCCTAGTGTGACCCTATGGTGTGTATTCAAGCCCAAATCTCTTACTAGCTATACTTTCCCATTCCAATAAACAAAATAAAACAAAAAGGTAAAAGGTAACTTTAGAAAGAACACTTTGTATTCCGATTTCAGAAATAAAATATTTAACATGTAGATGCCGAGAAAGCAAAAGCGTGACTTAATTCACACAAATTAATTATATGATATGATCCCCTTTCTTACCAGCTAAAGAAGAAAATAAAAAATGATATAAATGATACTTATGTTCTTGGTTAGTCCTGATTTTATGCCACTCGTTAAAAGTACAATGTAGCTAACTGATCCCTGGTTTCCTAGGAATCAATTATGTATCCTTTTTTACAAGAAATGGACATTACTCAAAAATAAATGCTTTGCATTACTTTGCTGAATATTTCCTATTGCTAAAGTAAAAAATAGTAAAAACACCATCTGAAAATTTCTGAGACGAAATTCCTCCCACTTCAACTTATCCTAGGGTGGTTAACTACAGTGTGTTCCAGCGGGATATGCTGGAAAGGTGTCTGGAAGGGACAGGTGTCTGCTCAACACCACCAACTCATACAGGGAGAGGCGTCCACTTATTGTGCCTAAATCGTGGGGTCCCTTCCCCAACTCACCCATTAACCAAGTCCGATGCAAAAGCCAGAGGCAAAAAAAAAAAAAAAAAAAATTATTGGTTAACCAAGGCTTTCCGCTCCTGACAAGGCAGGATAGCAGAAAAGCCTCACCCGCCGAGGGAAGAGCAGTTTTAAGGGTACAGAAAGGAACAAAGGGAGGGGGCGTTGGACACGAACTGCTGGGGAGAGCTGATAGGGGCTTAAGGGCCTGGGGGAATATTTACTACCAGGATGGCCTGTGTTAGGCACCCTTATAGCTTGGGGTGGGCATACTGGAGCCTCAGGTGGGGGAGGAAGCAGGCTCCCTATCACCTTGGTATTCGGGTGTAAATTAGCTCTTTGGTATGCAGCCATAAATTAACCTTTGATGTGTAGCTGCGAAAGGCTGTGGGGTAAGGTAGAATTAGTGAAGGGCTGTGGAACAAAATGAGTTAGTTTTAACAAAATGGAGTCAGCTTGGTTCTTTCACACTCACCACTAACCACTGAACCACACACAGGGACGGGGACCAGTGTCTGTGAGTCTTTCAACGGTCTCTTGTGACAGTATCATCCTGTGACCCAAGTGGCCAGTGGGCTTCCAGATCACAAAATATGCAAATAGATGACATTCCGGGTGAAATTTCAGATAATGCCTTGTTCAAATTCAAATTGGAATAGATTCTAAGGTTGCTGGGAAAGATTCCGCACACAGCCTGTGGTTCTCCTCCATAGGAGACAGAGTTGTCCCTCTGGGGAGGATTTCACAGCTGCAACACCCCCAAACCCATGCCCTGGCTGCAATCCTGCTGGTCCTGCCATCAAAGGGCAGAAACGTCTCCACCCCTGGGACCTGGGTTGGTCCATAACTTGCAGCAGCTGATGCGACAGGACCATCCCTGGTTAAAGAACACGTTGGACCTTTCCCCTCTCGGTTCTTAAAATCCTGACACTGGCCGGGGCGCCTGGGCACTGACTGGATGAGAGGTGTGTGGATACGGCCCCACCCTCCCAGAACCCCTGAAGACAACTTGCAGCCCAGGAAAGCCCATTGCCACGTGAGCCACCAGCCAGCCCAGTCGGAGTCCAGACGTTTCATCTGAACTGGCCCAAAGCCAGAGGTACTCACTTCCCAGGCAGCACACAGAACCGCCAGCCCAGAGAAACCTCCGTGTCTGAGGAAACTGAGACATTGGGGGGATTGTAATGCCTCAGAAGCTGCACCTGGGGCACAGTCCTTGCAGAAACCTCATCCACGTCTGGGAGGAGGCACCGAGGCCTTTTCTCAGCCTTGATTGCCACCCTGGGTTTCCACTTTGAGGCAAAAACATCATAATTGCCACTCCAGGGCTGTTGTGGGGCACTCACACATCTACAGGACTTGAGATTGGCTGAAGGGGCACTGCCGCCCTGGGGTTCGGTGAGAGGCGTAAACACAGTACTCTCTGAGAACTGGTTTCTGCCCTTGCTGGCGGAGGACACTTGGAAATATGAGTTTACAGGGGGAAAGCAACAGAAGAATGATGTGTCTAAAATTTTTAAAAGAAAATAAACTTGTACAACTTACCACAGAGAAGACAAATAACAGAACCAGACCAGAAAGAATTTTTAAAAGATAAGTCCTGAAAGTGATGAGATAATATGAGAAACACGGAATTAAAATAAGTAATACTAATTATAAAAAAAAAAGAAAGAAAACTCCACTGTCCATGCTGGACGGCACAGTAGGTGGGGTGCCCTCCCAGAGGGACTGTGACCTCAGGGCTGTGGGACCCCGGCTGAGATGCACCTGCTGCTCCCTCAGGAGCCTTCCTTGCCCCTCCTCAGATGGTGACCTATTGGTTGTGCTGCCCTTTTTCTGTCCAGCCATATCCTATATGTACTAGATATTTTTTGAGACTCTACCCTTTTATTGCTTTTTGTTTGCAGCAGGTGGAGGGTCAGAGGTCAGCGGTAGAAGGAGCATGTTTCCACCAGGTCCACAACCTGTCTTGATTAAGCACGTACCCTGATTCTGCTGTGCCCAGAGCCATGTCCTATGTTCCTTACAGGCAGGCTACTCGAAGACTCTCTCTTGTTGCAAAGTCATATATAAATAACACAGGGATAACTACGTAACTACACAATTGTTTGAAAACAGAAATGTGACGCAGCCTAACACCAATGTGAACATGAGAAAGATCAGTTTCAACTGGCTTCTATCCTTCCCACAGCCACAGCAACGTGGCAGCTGCATCGTGTCTGTATCGGAGTTTGTAGCGCCTCCTAGCTGTACACAGTGAGAAGTTAATACCAAACACCCCTTAGTACAGGGGGTAACACTCACAACTGACTGATTCTTAGTAGGTGTTTCAAGGTGACGTTAGCCATAGTCATTAACAGTGCTTCAGTCACCAAAGTGTGCCTGATGATAAATGCAATTTAATGCTCTGATTTTGATTAAGGAAAAGTGTTTTTGAACAGATGACACTTAAATAATAGGGCTGTCCAAATATCAAATTGATCTATTAAATCTTTGGAAGATCATATCTGAAGGAATATAATATTTCTTCCAAAAATAAATTTAAAAAACTGACATTCAAGCAAACTTTCCCAAAAGAAAAACATTATAAACCTAAGAAAATATGTTGGTTTATGAATTTTTACAGTATTTTTTAACTCAGAAACCCTCAGTGAGTGAAAATTCTATTAAGCACCATTTACACTTCAGAACTGATAACTCCCTAATGTTCACCTTTGTAAAGGTCACTCAGTCTTTATCCAGACTCTTTCCAGGTTTCACATACTTTTATTTATTGTAGAGGTTCCTTCCAAACCTATTACTGACCTTGCTCAATCGGACTCCACTGCTGGAACTTGGAAGTGATAATTTGGCTCCATGGGTCCGCACTCGAATTAGGAGAATTATAACCAAACATAAACTTTATGCTACAGTATGGGCTATACTCTTCATGCTTTTTGAATTTATTTTGAGTTTCCTTATTAGAAAAAGTGAAATTAGCTAATGGTGCCTGCTGAGTATGTCTTATAAATTAACACTTTACCTTCTCAAGATTGTCTCTGGATGCCTACCAAAATCTAGTTACCAGCTTTTCTAAATCCATTTTTCCTCACCAAATTGGTTTTGGCAATTTGTTGTTTTTTTCCCCTTTTTTCCTGGAAGGCATTTCTAACTTTGAAATATTCTTCATTCAAAATATGCTAAGACCTGTGAGCTGCAGGAAGGACTCAGGTGTGAAGTGTCGGCGGTTCTGCCAACAAACTCACTTAAAATGTAGGCGCTGGGCATCTTCGTGGGGTTTGAGACATTTGTTATTTGTAGACTTCTGGTTCTGGTCCCAGGGAGGCCCAATTACCGGAGGGTCTGTCTCTGGGCACTGGTTTTGAGGCAGGACATCCTCTCCCAAAGCTGGTCACCTTTCAGATCTCTCCTTGTCCTTTCCGCTGTGATGATCCAGACAGGAAACCGCAGACCCTCAATCCTGCCCGATCACCTTTTCCTACCTGTTTTCTTCACAGAGAAATTTAAATCCCTGTTTATGAAATTCTGGTCAAAACTACTTATAACACTTTTCAGCCCTGTTAAAATACTGATTTAAGGGTTTTCAGTTTGTCTTTGAAAATGGCCATCGACCAGATAGTCCCTGTCCAGTGGCTTCCCAAAAAACTTGTGGGGAAAAGATCTCTGTTACTTCCTGGCAAATATTATTCAAACTTGGACTTTTTAAAATAACTGCTTCCAGTTCCAAGTTAATTGACATTCCAATAAGGCAAGGAATAAAAGTTTAATTATTTTCATTGACATAACATTGCCTTTTAATATAAAAGATTTACATAGAATCATTTGCGCTGTCTTTTCTTCATAAAGAACAGATTGATGACAACTTCCATGTAGAATTAGTGATAATACTATGTTTATTATTGATTTGTATAATGGGTGATGTAATAAACATTTCCTTTACTTTACAGATGAAAATGTTCCTCCCACAATAGAAAGTCCCGTGATGAGGGAGCAGTGAGAACTCAGGCTGAGCCTCTGTTTCCCCTGTCCTCTTGGCGGGCGTCTGGGGGGGGGGCAGTGTCCCCGAAGGCATCGCAGGAAAGATTCCATCCACATCAAGCATTTTGCTGAGGGAGGTTTTCAAAGTCTCTATACTGGAAAAATCAATAAATACAGGTAATAGGCCATGGTAAAAGATGCTTATCACAAAATTGGGAAGTGTAGTGTGTTAACTGCTGGTCTATCCACGTCCTAATGCTTAGACCTGTGGATGTGAACTTTCCGGATTAAAGGTTCGTGTGGACGTTAAGGGTCTCTAGTTGAGGTCATCACAGATGGTCCGGTGGGCTCTAACCCAATGACAAGTATCCTCATAACAGTAATAAGAGGACACCACATGGACCCATGGAGAGAGGAGAAAATGTGGCCATGAGGACTGTACCCAATGGCCAGCGGGCGACGGAGCCCCTGCCTCTCCAGCAGGGGAGGCTCCTTCCCTGGAGCGGCTGGACAGAGCGTGGGGTTCCTGAGGCCTCCTGGGATGTGGTGCCTTGCAGGGAGAAACACAGAAAACAAAGAAAGTAACTTGATTTTACCAGTACACTTCGGAAATTTGACTCAGAAGACGCATTTGCAAGACAGATAAGCAAAAGCAAAAGCCCAGTATTAACACTGAAAGAAAAATGATATTGTCACAGGACCCAGGAGACCCTCTCTTCCTGCAGGAAGTTCTACCAGGAAGCCAAAGGAAATTCAAACATTGTTGAACACGAAATTGGAAAAAAAGGGGGTTATCTGGAAAATTGTATTCTTTAATGGCACCAAAACTGAGTATGAATAACTTGAAATGTCTACGCCCGGCAGAGACCTCATTGCCTCGGCTCTGCTGTCACCGGCAATATTGGCTTCTGTGTCTCTTTTCACCTGTTACTTCCTTCATCAGAATGCTGGCAAGTCTCGCTGCTGTGGGACCTACACATAGTTTTTAAGTGACTGTACTTTTTTTCTGCTCTGATCCATTAAAAGTTAAGTTTGGAGGTTAACCCTCAGAAGGCATTTCCCCCAATCGCCCGGGTCTACCCCGGCCCCCAGTAAATCCTCACGGGTTAGCAAGCTGCATTTCTGCCGCCAAGGTACAAATGCCTGTGACATTACATTTATCTTTACTTATCACTAATCCCAATCCAAAGTCACAAAATTTTGTAGATAAAATTAAATTGGATAGCAGAGGTAGCTGACCTTTAGATAAAGCCATTTTAAAGACTTTCAGTTAGATGTGACAAAATACAAAAATAAAAACCTAAGCCTGCTGCAGAGGAAGGGCTGATAAATAGCCAGGAAGGAAACTGCTTTCTCTGAAATTATTCACTCTTTGTTATCAAGAGAAAAATAATCACGTATTAAGCCAAATATGCTCTCTGTACATTTCTGGCTTTGAATGAGGCACTGTATCTCACGAGTGAAAAGCAACAGCAGCTGGGACACAGTTTCTGCCACGCGCTGGAGACATTTAAAGTCTTATTCATAAAAGGCCAAATATTAACTATGTGATAAAAACTGAAAATTAAGTTTTTGTTTTCATAGAACTCCGTTGGCTGCTGTATTTACTATATTCTAGCTCGGTAATTATTCTGAATTTGCCATATAAAAGATTTTCAATTATAGCTTTAGGATGAAGTGACTACTTAGCGTGCATATAAATTGAAAATTCCAGCTTTCTCTGTCCTCATGCCTGTTATTGATGAAAATGTAATTCTTATTTTTAGATTTTAGAAGATGGAGGCTGTAGTCAGAAAAATTGCTAGACCGTGTTTGCTGTTCCACTTAAATTAAATGATACCCTATTTATCCCTCAAATAAATTGGTTTTCACAAGTATATACCAGAAAATCAGACACCAGTGCCTATTTTCCCACACATATACAATCTATTTTGGTGACATTTTCAATCAATGGCTAGGCATAGGGTCACAGGGGTGTGCTAAATCATTAAATCATGATGTATTAATTCAGGGCCTCCTTAGAAAGTAGTCACATAATTTTTCTCTCTCCAAATTAGTAGCCTAGAAAAATGACTTAAATTGCCCCCAAATGCATCTGATCCTGAAGCCTCAGTCACACCCAACGCGTGAACAGACACACATTCAGAGGACAGACTCCTCACAGTCTAATTCTTAGGTTGTGTTTCTTTCTTTTTTTTTTTTTTTTGCAGTTTTTGGCTGGGGCTGGGTTTGAACCCGGCATATGGGGCCAACGCCCTACTCATTTGAGCCACAGGCGCAGCCCTATTTATTCTTTTTTTTTTTTTTTTTTTTTTAGGTTGTGTTTCTTAAAGGCTAAGCTGGGTCTGGCCTGTTACTTAATTTACTGGAAGATTCAAATGCACTTTAATCTTCAGACTGCAATTCTTACACCTACGCGTCCCAGTTCTTACGGTCCAGGCTGTTCCAGCTCAAATATCTGGTGGTGTCTCCTCCACAGAGAACCCTGAATCTCCCCCTAGGATAAAGGGGTCGCTTGGGTATGCCTTTCCCATAATGGTGAACGTGTCCTGGAGCACAGGCCAGTCCGGCTGCACAGACCCGGCCCTAGCTTCCTCTTGCATCACATTTGCATGGACAAAGCAGGCCCCGTACCCGAGGCCAGACCAAAGGGAAAAGTCATGGTAATGTTTCCTAGAAAGGGGAGAGGTTGTGGGGAGGAGCCAGTTGTGTCAACCTACAGGAATCTACAGAGGGTCCCAAAAGTTGCCACATACAGAGAAAATGGGAAATTGTAACTAAAAGTACTTTTATTTACAAAACATTCATTTAAAAATTTTACAAAATATTTACAAACTTTCCCCTACCTGTGGACCACCTCTTTCTAACACACACACACACACACACACACACACACACACACACACACGAAGTCCTCTGCACTCAAGGGAACGTGTCCCAAGACACCTGTTGTAATGCAAGTAATTGTGTTTGACTCGTTCCTTAAATGATCCACGCTTCTGGTCTTATCTTTGTACTATGGCTTTTAAGTGGCTCCGTTAGAATATAAATGCATATAAATACCAAAAATATTAAAATATAAAATATAATGTGAGTGGGTTAATTTTTCCTACGTATGGAGACTTTCAGAACACCTTGTATTCGTGGTGATTTTTTGCCCACAATTATTCACTTCACTCTCACTGGGAAAAAAATATGCTTAGATGCAGCGTCCTCAGGATCAACCAGAATCTCCTCATGTCTCAGGATTGGGGTCCAGGGTTTTGTGACCTCTTTTAGATCCATATTTCTTCCCTCTGCAATTTAATAACTGTGAAGTTAAAAGACAAGTGATTTGCCTCTAAAGCACCAACTGTACAAAAACCAGAGCTGTAGATTAACCATAATGAACATTTTCATTTGAAAAGAAAATCCAAACGCACATGGCAGTAGCTGGCCCGTAGCGATTCTGAAATCCGCTGAGCAAATGTCGGGAGTCCTCGGAGGTTGGAAGGCAGACTTGTCTCAGCCCCTGGACTTTCCCGGTGAGGACGCTGGGGAACAAGCCTTCCGTGCAGCATCTGTCACCGTGAGGTCGGGCCCAGCAGCCTGTATTTCAATAGTTTTGATGGATTGTTTGCTAGCTTTTGCCACTTGAAGAGAAAAAAACATCCATTTGAGCTTTCTTTCTTTCTTTCTTTCTTTTTTTTTGTAGAGACAGTTTCACTTTATCGCCCTCTGTAGAGTGCCATGGTGTCACACAGCTCACAGCAACCTCCAACTCCTGGGCTTAGGCGATTCTCTTGCCTCAGCCTCCCGAGTAGCTGGGACCACAGGTGCCCGCAACAACGCCCGGCTGTTTTTTTGTTGCAGTTCGGCCGAGGCCAGGTTTGAACCCACCACCTTCGGTATAAGGGGCCGGTGCCCTGCTCGATGAGCCACCGGTGCCGCGCCCATTCAAACTTTCTATGCTTCACATTTGAAAGGTTTTTATGTAACGAAAGCCTTGTGTGTGTCTGTGTACCTGTGTGTGACTGTGTCTGTGTGTGACTATGTTTATCTGTGTGTCTGTCTGTGTGAGTCCCTGTGTGTGTGTCCGTGTGTGTCAAGGCTTCCCTTTCCAGAGATAGAGTTGACACTCTAGGCTGCAATGAAATAATACACCAAATTTTTAGAACCTCTTTTTCTTTCTTCAGCTGGGAGTCTCCATAGATGTCAACTTGGTTCTTTCAAGTGACGTAACAATACAACCCTTGATTTTAAATATATTCTGAGGCTTGACTCGAAGCAGTGTTCCTTTCTGCAAACCAAGAAGAGCCAGGGAGGGACGGAGAGACGGAGGGAGGGAGGGCGTACCAACCCTCAAACATCATTCCTATAACTTCACAGGCTGACCCAGGACACTAATGACATGATGTTACCCAATGGTTTGGCTCCTGTGTAAACTCATTTCTACAACTGTCTTTTTTTACATGCACCATGGAACCCCAAATTATCACTAAGGAAAATAAGTATCTGGCTGACCTTAAGACTATCAGAGCAGATAAATCGGAAACCTGGTCTTTCAGGTAGACTGACAGGTGTGTGTGTTCTTTGATGCCATCAAGATGTGACTGCCCCCGGGTGGTACCTGTGGCTCAGTGAGTAGGGCACCCGCCCCATACACTGAGAGTGGTGGGTTCAAATCCAGCCCCAGCCAAACTGCAACAACAACAACAAAAAGATAGCTGAGCATTGCGGCTGGCACCTGTAGTCCCAGCTACTTGGGAGGCTGAGGCAAGAGAATCACCTAAGTCCAAGAGCTGGAGGTTGCTGTGAGCTGTGATGCCACAGCACTCTACTACCAAGGGCGACAAAGTGAGAATCTGTCTCTAAAGACAAAAAAAAAAAAAAAGATGTGAGTACTTCCTTCTATCCGACTGGAAGTCTGACACAATATCAGATGCCCAGCAATAAGCAGAAGGTCAGTGACCCCCCGAGCTGGCAGTCGGGCTAAGACACAAATGGGGCAGATGGGTCACAGTTTGATCTGGCCAATAAATAGCCCATGTATGTTTTATGAGTACAGAGTTTAAAATAGGAATCCAAAAAGAAGTTAAACCAATGTGCAGTTCCAAAATGCTACTCAACAGAAAAACACATCTTAGCAAAAACTACTTTCTCTAAAATCTTAAAAGTTATATTCTAAATATAGACACTAGTAGTTGATTTTTGAAAAGTACTGAAGATGGCCTATAATGTTGCAATTTCTTCAGAAACAGAGGATTAAATATTGATGCCCAATCAATGGATAAAGCATCTAAGGTGACAAGTTAAGTGATTTTAAATTGGACTTTAGAGAATCATACAAAGTCCTCCTAAGCCCTCATCCAGTTGGCTGTAACTACAGCATTTGTTAAAAACAGTTTTCATTTTGTAGTCGAGTGAAAAATCAAATATTTGATTCAGCTCTGAAACACCTTTCTTGAAAAGAGTTGAACTTTTTATCATTAAAGATAAATTCATGCTCCTCTTTGTTCCTTGTAGCCCTGGTTTTGTGGAGCGGTTCCCAGCATGGCAGGCAGGGCAGGTGCACAGCATGCCCTCGGGCGGGCCAGAGGGGCACACACCCACAGCCAGCACCAGGGCGCTGCACCACCCGAGAAACACAGCAGGGCTTTGAAGGTAATCATTTCATAAAAGGGTCTGAAATAGAAAGCAGGTTCTCCATTTTATTTTTTCCAAACCCACAGGGATTCTGAAAGTGGTATGTGTGTGTGTGCGTGTGTGTGTGAGCTCTGCCCCACATCACAAGGTGTACCGCCTTGAATTACACAATGATCTGTGTGGAAACAGAAGGATTGTGGATTATACCCTAGAGGTAACTCCAAATTGTTACTGTTGCACAAGTGAAAACTGACTTCAGCATTAACGACAATCAAAAGGAGCAAAAATTCTGACAGTAACCATGAAATTAATAAAAATGAATTGTGTTCCAAGTGAACAAAGGGGGAGAATTGTGGGTGCTTTGTGGTTGGAGAAGGGTCTACTTGTAACCCTCATATCCAGACTGTAACACATACACAGTGTGCGTGCACAGGAGATGCAGTGTGCACAGACGCAGTGTACACATATGCAGTGTGAGTACATGTTTAATGCAGAGTGCACATACACAGTGTGTGTGCACAGGGGAGGCAGTGTGCACATATGCAGTGTGTGTGAACACATGATGAGAGTGCATGTATAGTATGTGTGCACAGTTGATGCAATGCACACATCAATAGTGCATGTGCATGGGATACAGTGTGCACATACGCAGTGGTATGCACGGGGGATGCAGTGTGCACATGCCATGTGTGTGCATGTGGATGCAGTGTGCACATAACCAGTGTGTGTGCACAGGGGAATGCAATGTGTACATACTCAAGTGTGTGTGCACAGGAGACACAGTGTGCACATACACAGTGTGTGTGCATGGGGGATGCAGTGCACACACAATGAGAGTGCATGTATAGTGTGTGTGCTCAGTTGATACAATGTGAACATAAAAAGTGCATATACACAGGGGATGCAGTGTGCATGTACACAGTGCATGGGGGACATTGTGCACATACACAGTGTGTGTGCACAGGGGATGCAGTGTGCACATACACAGTGTGTGGGCCCACGGGATGCAGTGTGCACATATGCAGCATGTGTGCACAAGGGATGCAATGTGTACATACACAGTGTGTGTGCACACACAATGAGAGTGCATGTATAGTGTGTGTGCACTGTTGATGAAATGTGCACATAGATAGTGCATGTGCACAGGGGATGCAGCGTGCACATATGCAGTGTGTGTGCACAGGGACACAGTATGCACAGGGGATGCAGTGTGCACATACGCAGTGTACACATATGCAGCGGGGGTGCACAGGGGACGCAGTGTGTGTGCACACACAATGAGAGTGCACGTATAGTGTGCGTGCACAGTTGATGCCATGTGCACAGGATGCAGTGTGCACATAGTGTGTGTGCACAGGGGACGCAGTGTGCACATATGCAGTGTGTGAGCGCACATGATGAGAGTGCACATATAGTGTGTGTGCACAGTTAATGCAATGTGCACACATATAGCACATGTGCATGGGGAATGAAGAGTGGATGCACTCATGTGCAAAGACAGTCCCTGAGCAGTATGAGGATGCCAGGCACAGAGGAGAAGGCGCTGACCTGCCATGCTGATCCTTCTGGAAGCAACATCAGGTACACTGAGGAAGAATGATTGCTTCCCGACACTCCCGCCAGCACCCCTATGCCTGCCTGGGTGTTGTCTAGCAGGGAAATTTTAGCTGTGAGAGCGGAGCTGAGCTTCCCTGAAGGAGAAAGCCATCCCCTAGAGCCACCCTGGGATGTGGGACATGCCTGTCCACCCCACAATGGCTCAAGCCTCTTCCTCAAAATAAATGTCTTCATGATCTGTTCTCAGAAACACTGATCTGCTCTATGGGTTCATGTGAAAATTCAAAACCCAAGCCCACGTGTCTGATACTTTCCGTCCTGCATTCGACTTACAGGTGACGAGCCGGTCTCTGCAGTTAACCTTTAGGAATCTTTGGGCACGTGCTTCAATCCATTAGGCCTCAATATTCTCCTCTATAAATACAATTATTTTGAATATTTAATAAAATAATGCAGTGAAGGAAAATCTAGTGTCTGCAACACACAAAGATAAAATCATATTGTTATAGATATTATAATTTATCATTTTTATTATCTTTTTGGAATAAAGAAATCAGCCCTGCTGTGTGGTGAGCATTCAATACATTATAATTATTAACATTATAAATACTTAAATATATTTTATTAACGTAAGACTGAGTTTCAATTTGATTCAATAACCGACATCACATATAGCCATAATAATAATGAAGACATTTTTATTAAAATCAAAAGAAAACAGGATGGAGTGCAAGGTGCCCATGTAAACACACTTCAGTAAAAGTACCCAAAGCTTTTATTTTGAAATGTGACAGGATAATTACACCTTTCTTCTGTAATAATAAGACATAACAATAATCAAAGAAATACAGAAAAGGAAAATGAGAAAGGAATTTCACAGCCAGATATTTCCTAGCCTATAATAAGTTTTTCAAAGCAATATTAATCCTTGAATAGGCATATCAGTGAAAGGGACAGAATCTCTACCCATAAACTCATTGGAAAGGATATTTGGTACATGAGTGAAATTTCTGATATGTTACCACTACGAATATATAGCACTGTGATAATTGGTTCAGACATCAAAAAATCCTTCATGACTATGACTTTTAATACAGTTTTCTAGCATAAATTATATATTGACTAAATAGTTAAATATTAAAAGAAGTTATGAAAACATTCTTATAGTACAGGGTGGCCACAGGGTCCGTGTGCAAATTAAAAGAGGCAACTATTTTAAATTGCACATGACCTTTGTGGCCACCCTGTATATTTAAATACTTACAATAGTTTTTAATGACGTAAGAAATTTTGCAAATTTTGACACATTAAAAGGAAAAATAGATAAATACAAAACATTTCTAGTATATAAAAATCACAAAATGTGAAGATACATTTTAAAATAGACCACATGTTTAGAATGCAATGAAAAAGGCTTTTGTGGACTTGTATATAAGATCTTACAAGACACAAATTAACAACAACCACTATAACCACCAACACACACATACACAAATCAGCACTCATGTGTAAAAGATAAATCTTTAAAGATATTTGAACATACAAAAAATGTTCAGCTTTACTAGTTGCCGTCTGCCCAGTTTTGTCTAAGAGAGACTTACAAATCCTCCAAGGACAACTGTGGTTCTGTAATTGCTTCTTTCAAGTCTGTAAATTTTGCATCATACGGTGGAATGTCTGTAAGATGACCACCTGAGGGCTGGGACAAACTGGTCCGTGTAGAGATGGCCATGATAGGGAACCAGGCCTCCAGCACTGATCGGTACATCCTGTACATGTCCAGTCCATAAGAATTAGGTCAACTGAAGGAGGTGGTCAGTATGGGGAGGTGGTCAGTGTAGGGAGCTGGTCAGTGTGGAGAAGTGGTCAGGGTTGGGGGCTGGTCAGTGTAGGGAGCTGGTCAGTGTGGGCAGGTGGTCAGTGAGGGGAGGTGGTCAGTGAGGGGAGGTGGTCAGTGAGGGAGCTGGTCAGTGAGGGGAGGTGGTCAGTGAGGGGAGGTGGTCAGTGTGGGGAGGTGATCAGTGAGGGGAGGTGGTCAGTGTGGGGAGGTGGTTGGTGTGGGGAGGTAGTCGGTGTAGGGAGGTGGTCAGTGTGGGGAGGTGGTCAGGGTTGGGGGCTGGTCAGTGTAGGGAGCTTGTTAGTGTGGGGAGGTGGTCAGTATGGGGAGCTGGTCAGTGTGGGGAGGTGGTCGGTGTGAGGAGGTGGTCAGTGAGGGAAGGTGGGCAGGGTTGGGATATGGTCAATGTAGGGAAGTGGTCAGTGTAGGGAGTTGGTCATGTTGGGAGGAGGTCAGTGTGGGGAGGTGATCAGGGTTGAGGGCTGGCCAGTGTAGGGAGCTGGTCAGTGTGGGGAGGTGGTCAGTATGGGGAGGTGGTCGGTGTAGGGAGGTGGTCAGTGTGGGGAGGTGCTTGGTGTGGGGAGGTGGTCAGCTACGGAGGCTGTGCTATGTTGGGGCACTGTTAGCTGCATGGCTGAGAATGCACTGTCTACTCAGAGAACTAACACTTATATAATTAAGAAACACTATGTCATCTATGGTAATTTTTTTTTTAAATCTGCTTTGGCTAAAATTAAGACAACATCTGATTTCACTTTAGATTCTTTGATCTGCCCTAAAGCCTCAGATGCTCTATTCTGTTTTCTTTTTCTTTTTTTTTCTTCTGTGCTAGAGTTTGAATAATTTCCTTTGCTAATCTTTCATTTACTCACATGTCTAATTCCAAATCCAGACTATCATCATTATCATTTCCTTTCAGTCAATACCTTTACATCTGAACACCATTAAAAATTCTAAATTTGCAATGTTTTCTTCAGTCCTTTAAAAGGCACCATAGGGGGACATGTGAGGAGAAGTGCATATTTATTATAATATATAAGGGTAGATAAATATTTACAGAAGCAGACCTGGGTACGAGAGTGTGAGCAGGGTGGCATGCTGACATTTTTCAGCTCTGTCCACTGACGAAGCTTTGGTGCAGGAAAACCACAGAGTAAGGGGGGTTCTCAGGTCCAGGTTTTGTTCCTAAATACCACATTTCAGTAAAGGAGACCAACACTTTGGAGAGGTTAGATTCTAGGACTGGGGCAGTGGAGATATAAGATGAACCCAGAGTGTTCCAAAGTGGCTGGTGGTGAAGAGTGCGGTACACAGGCGGAAAGCCCTGGAGGAATCAATCTGAAATAGTTCCTTAGGGCTGAAGGAGCTGCAATGTAAACAAAAGTACAGTAACAGGGCACCGCTTGTGCTCAGTGGGTAGGGCGCCAGCCCCATATACTGAGGGTGGCGGGTTCAAACCTGGCCCTGGCCAAACTGCAACAAAAAAATAGCTGGGCTTTGTGGCGGGTGCCTGTAGTCTCAGCTACTCAGAAGGCTGAGGCAAGAGAATTACCTAAGCCCAAGAGCTGGAGGTTGCTGTGAGCTGTGACGCCACGGCACTCTGCCAAAGATGATAGTGTAAGACTCTGTCTCAAAAAAAACATAATAAGGGGTGGGCGCCTGTGGCTCAAAGGAGTAGGGTGCCGGCCCCATATGCCAGAGGTGGTGGGTTCAAACCCAGCCCTGGCCAAAAACTGCAAAAAAAGAAATAATAATAAAATAAATAAATAAATAAGAAGTACAGTAACGATAGTTATAATAATACTGGATGAAATACCTCTCAGCATATGCTAATGTAAATAAATTATTGAATATATAGATAAATGGGAGTAATTGTAAATCCCCCACATGGGAGAATTTCAGGTAAAATAACATGTAAGTCCCTCATCCCCCATAGGTACATGAATTCCTCTCCAGAACATTAATTAACTAATTCTCCTCCAGCGAGTATGGGAAGAGAAGAATGGTAACCTCGCAGCAGGGACGTCTGGCAGCCGTTACTTTAGCCAAGAGATGAGTGTTCACGTCCCAGTAACAATTCATGTTGATATCCCAGTCTGATACCCAGCGATAAACGTGCCCTCTGTCTGTGTTGTGCTGTGTCATAGAAACCGTGTTTGCGGTCTAACCACGAGGAAACCTTAAACAAAGCTAAATGAGATGAAGTCTACAAAATGCCTGACCGATATTTTTAAAACTGCTAACTTCACGAGAAATAAGGAAAACCCAGAGACTGTCTTGAAGGAGAATAAGAGGGAATAACAACTGGGTGCATGTGGTGCCCCGGGTGGGGCAGAGGGGAGTGTAGAATCTGAGCAGAGTCTGCAGCTGAGCCAGCGCGTCACCGCAGTTCACTGTGTTGATAACACCTGTGGCTTTCTACTTTCTATTTTATAATTTGCATTTTGTTCTCTTCTAAAATGAGTATTTATCTGCTGATATTTCCAATCCTTACATCCATTTGGTCTATTTTATTCTCTGATTTGTAACTTTTACCTCCTTGGACGCTGACATATACATCTTCAGATCTGCTTGTATTACCTTTACTTCTCTTGGTTGCAGATCACATTGTCTTGCTCCTTTACACGTCTACTTTTTTTTTTTATTGTGTCCTCTAAAATGTGGGTGGTGCATTAGAGATTCTGAAATATGCTTTCTTCCTCTAAAGAGAATGTAGTTGGAAATGACATCCAGTTAAAATGCTAAGGGAACACACGTGGTGCTGCCACAGCTCATTTTAGGCACTGCTAGCAGGTGTATTTCAGGGGAGGTTTTGGTTTTTGTTTTTGCCCTTCTTTCCAGTGTGAAACCTTTATCAGCAGGGTGTGATTTTTATCTTATGTCCTGCTTTTCTAGGTTCTCATTTGATAGGACTGAGTGTCCAGCGAGCTGTCTGCACTGGCCTGAGTCAGCAGCTTCACATTTCTCTAGAACTGCACCACGAGTGGCCTCTCTTGTCAGCTCAGCCTCCAGAACGCTGTCTTCCAGGTGTCCTGGAACCATGCCGTGTACACAGGCAGTTCATTCCTGTGATGAATCATACTGCAAAGGGTTTAATCCTAAAACAGAAAACAAAGCAAGCCCTGGCACCAAGTCCAGCGGCAGTTATTTTTAACTTTGGGGCACAACGTGCGGAGGTAACAGGAAGCGTCTCCCCGGTGAGTGGAAGTGGGCTAAGGGCGAGCAATGTGTAATACTGCAATTGTAACGATAACGGTCAAGTGAAGGCTGAGAATCTGCAAAAAACAAATCCAGATATGCTAGACGGACGCTCCTCTCATGCAGCAGGGAAGGGATGGTGAAGCAGCGTTTCCTATACCCCTGAGGGCTCTGACACCCAAGCCCCAGCAGGTGGCTCTGGGTGAGGACGTCTCCTGGTTGACAGGCAGGAGGCCCACTTCCTTTCCACCTGTGTGGTTCATAAGCTGCACCCACAATATCCACCTCCCAAAGGCGGTCCTTGGTCACAAAGCCAAATCAACCTGCAGAGGAAATTTAAATACATGCTCCACCATTGTCATCCACTTTTTGGCCTTATCTCTCTATATTTAGTCCTGTGTTTAAACTCAGGGATTAAATTACTTTTTTTCCATAAAGGGCTGGATAGTAACTATTAGAGGTTTTGCCGGCGTGATGATGGCTCTATCAAGCACCCAACTTTGTAGGGCAAAAGCAGACGTGGGTACAAGTAATGAACAGAACTGTGTTCCAATAAAACTTTATTTACAAAACAGGCAGCAGGCTGGACTTCTGGCCCCTCTTGCCAATGCTGGCCACCTTGAGCTTTTTAGCGCACCTGCCTATCTTTGCTAACTCCAGTCTCCTCCCCCTTGACTAACTGCAGTTACCGCAGACCTCAAATAATCCACCTCCCAGACGAGGCCCAGATGCTTCCTTCTTTCTGTGATTTTGGCTAAGCTGCTATCATAGTTAATTTCTCATTTTCTCTCCTCTACTCTTTTATAAGTACTTCATTTTTCATTCCAAATAGAAGACTGTCTTATAGCACAAGGTCTAGGACGTACACTCATACATATACGGCAGAATATTGCCACTGAAAATATACATTTCAATCATAGCCCACGCCACACAAGGAACCACATACTTGCTTTCCCTTCTGCCCTTTTTGGAGTTCATAGAACAAAACATATTCTTACAGACGAGACACATCACCATTAAACCAAAAATACAAACAACTCGTCAGAATCCGTTCAGTTAGGAACCCGGAAGCCTGTAACTCCGAGAACACATTTAATATGCTCAGAACGCCGTGAGATAAAAGAAAACATTCTAAACATTCATAATGGAGTTGTGTACTTAGGTTTGAAAAAGTTCATAAACAAAAAGAAGACATTTAATCTAACTTAAAACTTACCAAAAGAGAAACGCCTTGCATTCTAGAAGCAAAACAGCACAACTAATCGAAATTGATTAGATTGTAACTTTTGTGTCGTATCGGAAGAGAGAGGCTATCATGGCCCGCGTTTCAAAACTGTCATCAAACTTTCAGATATTATCATGCTGCTGTTGGATGTGATATTTATATAGTGGCTATTGAAGAGGAGGTCAAATTGCTTTTTTCATGTAAGAAATTGGATAAAGACCAGGAATCAAGTAAATCTGAAGCATAATTTTCTCATGACCAGGAGCGGGTGGGATGGTTTGGGTCAGATATAATGTGTGCCTTTGCGCAGCCGAGCCGGGGTCTAGCGTTTCTTTGGCCCTGCTATAAAATTTAAAGTGATGTGCTTTCATTTTCCTCCGGGACAGCTGCTACAGTGCTCAGAGGAGAACAGACCCAGCTGGCATGTTTTAAATGGAAACACACGTGGATAATAACCATCGACTCTGAAGTGCTGCTGGCCAGCCAGGGACCAAATTAGAGGTAAGTGAAAGCTTTGTGTGCACCGCTTCTGCTATTAAACCTTCCCAGAGATTTGATTATATATTATTAGCATGAAGATTCATGAAATAGGAGCCCCAGGAACGAAAACAGTGTATTAGCTTTAAGAGACTCCTTGTGCGTGTGCGTGTGTGTGTGTGCACGCACACACGTGTATGCCTCTTTCAGTGTGTGGGCCTATGCTCACAAATCTTTCCATGTACGTAAAAATAAAGCAGAATAGGATCCTTAACAATTTGTTCATCTCTCTCCCATTGGGAACAAATCTTAGGGCCTAAGACAATGTCCTTTAAACCTATTTTCATCTACTTCCCTTCAAGATGGTATTAAAAAAAAAATGTCGTGTTTTCACTATGATCCAGAGACCCAGCGCTGGCATCGTGGACACAAGCCTCTCAGGGGCTCTTAATTATGGATCTAAAAATGGTCGATTGTGGCTCGGCGCCTGGGGCTCAATGGACTAAGGCACCAGCCACATACACCTGACCTGGCTGGTTCGAATCCAGCCTGGGCCCGCCAAATAACAATGACGGCTGCAACCAAAAAAATGGCCGGGCATTGTGGTGGGCACCTGTAGTCCCAGCTACTTGGGAGGCGGAGGCAAGAGACTCGCTTGAGCCCAAAAATTGGAGGTTGCTGTGAGCTGTAATGCCATGGCACTCTATCCGGGGTGACAGCTTGAGGCTCTATCTCAAAAAAAAAAAAATGATCAATTGTTTGGAGGATTACTAGGAAATATTAGTTACCCCATTACATTTCCTGCCTGACACCGTCCCATACCATTTCCAGCTCATGTCTGGAAAGTCTTGCTCATTGATCTAGCAGGAATTTGGAACTGTCATGTATCAGAGAAAACTGTGATGAAAAGGAGTCACAAGAGGGAAGGTGAGACCCTTATTAGACACTTATTTCATGTACACTAATGTGTTAATTGCTGTAGTGCATCTGTGAGTTGGATTTACTCCCAGTTTATGGATAAAGACAAATAAGTTCCCACTCTCATCCTAGAAAAAGTGCTACATACCTCCTGCTGCGTATCACTCTGGGCACACGTGAAGTGCCCCCTTGGAAGCTGTGCACTGATGCCAGCACCTAGTCTACCTTCAAGGCAATTTTGAACGCTTTTACTGGAATGGCCATCAGAGATATTGTCATGTTACCCTTCATATCTTGAATGCCATCAAGATGTCTTCCTTTCAATATTACCTTTATCTTTGAGTAAAGAAAAATGTCATGAAGGCTAGATCAGATGAGTAGGGAGGGTGTTCCAAACCAGTTATTTCTTTACTGGCTAAAACTTCCCTCACAGACAGTGCTGCGTGAGCTGGTGCTTTGCAGTGATGGAAGAGCCATGAGTTGTTGCCCAAGATTTTCAGTTAAAATGTTCCCAACTGTTTCTCTATCAACATTTATGTGGTCTGCTATGCTTCTCACAGTTAGCTGATGATTTTGATGCACAATTTGAGGAAATTTTGCAATGTTTCCTCAGTTAGGCTCCTTAATGCCCACCCTGACCCCTCTTCATCAGTAATGCTTTCTCTCCCCACCACTAGGAAAAATGTTTAATCCATTTGTACCTGGCTGTTCTCCACATGGCATTATCCCTAGAAACTTGGACTAAATGTCCCTGATTTTACTTCCAATCTTGCCAGATTTAACAGGAAATCTAAAGTGTCTTCATTGCTTTAATTCACACTCTGATATTCTTCAATGGGACACAAAATCAACAACAAACACCACTCAGCAAGACACGGTCACCTGTCAACCCAAAGGCAGCTGTGGGACATGGATATGCCAAGGTTAGGAAACCTCGCCCCATTGTTACAGACCTGCCCGTGTAAGTTCACAGAGGCAAATTCACACACCTGATTGTCAGACTTCACTCCGTTCAGTTCAATGAGGACCAAGCAGATGCAGAATTGTCCCAGTCCAATGCATGTATTTTCCACATCACATTTTGTTTACAGACGAATAAATGTAAATTATTTAGTTTAGAAGGGAGCAACACTTGAATGCTTTCAGAAACATTTTTAGTTGTTTTGCAACAAATGTCATTTTCCCATTGACAGAAACAAACCACACTCCGATATTTTCCCTATGGGTGGGACTCACACCAGTGACTGCGCACTTGGTTGGGAAGCATATTCATGGCACAGTGGTGCCGTGAGCCGAGTTGTCTGCTGTTGTTGGGATGAGGAATAGGCTCCCACACCCTCCGCCTGCCTCTGCCCCATGGTCTGGCAGCTGGGCCGGTCCCCATGTGGTCTGCTCAGCAGAGGAAGGCTCTCTCGGCTTGCACTGCTGGCAGCTCCATGGGAGACCACAAAGTTCCATTTATGTGCCAACATCTTCCCAGGTCTCCTGGCTTCAAAATCAGTCCATCAAGGCAGACACTTTTGAAAACTGTGAGAACAACTTCTGACTTAGGCAGAGTTTATAAATATTTCTAAGATGAAAACCTCTTTGCTTTGTTTTAGAAAATGCGCCACAGAGGTGTCATGATCACATCCTTGGAAGAGCTTTTTCCTGGAATCATAGAGTTAGTCGGAATCTTGGTGGCTGCTCAGTGTGCCCAGGTCCCCAGCACAGAAATGACCTGGAGGACGTCCCTGACCGGACACTTCCGTTGTCCAGAGAAGAGTTTCTGTCTCTACTTGTAGTTTACCATTAATCCCTTCTTTCCTGGAGATCTTATCTACATGTGCTTCTTAGTGATGCTTATTTTTTCCTTGGTTCTTCCATATAAATAACTGCTAGCAAATATGTGTGTACCATCAGGATTCCTGTATCAACCTCATCCTCAGAGATGTAAACCTTCAGGTCCAGTACCCTGAGTTTCTTCAATTGCCCTACCTGGGCTTTTGTCCCAGGTTCTGGCCAGAATCCACTTGTAAGTATTTTTCTTATACTATGGTACTGACATTCATACAGAAGTCTACATGTGGCCCACACACCATGAAGAGGAGTTTCTGGTTATGGGCACGGCACACTCACCACAGTAAATCACAAGACAGACCCTTTTCACCTGTCAGTTTTTGGAACCTCATGTTAGATTGTGTTTAATTACATACTTCCCCGTATTTTTCTTGTGAATTCTTGTCATGTCAAAAATAATTATCTTCTTATACAAATCAGATTTCAAAATTAATTAAACATAACAATATGAATTAATCTCTATTAAGTTTCACCTTTAAAAAAAAATCAACCAACCTCATCAAAAATCAACCTTTACCTCAACCAATAAAAATAATTTGTAAGAATATGTTTCTCTTTGTAATATGTATCTGCTTCTATTTAGTAGAAAGAAAGAACAATATGAATAGACTACAATGGTGAAATCAGGTTGCCTTATCTCCTAAAAATCCTTTCTCTTTCTTGGTTGTTCAGTCAACTCTACACCCTCCGAATGTGCAGGACTGTGTTACTGTGACTTTTAAACTTGAGGAATTAGGATATATTTAGGCATAACAAGTCCCCACGTTCAGCCTCGTGTGCCCTTTTTGACACAAACATGCAACCTGGCCATGTGCATTCTTGGTCTGTGTTCCCGAGGGCTCACACAGTCACACTGGCGACCCACCCACTTCTGTCAATGTAGAAAACCGCTCACTGATTCTTGACCCAAGACTCACCCAGTCCTCTTGAATATTCACCTCCCTAGACAAGCACATAACTCAACTCTGCCCATGACTTCGTCAGTGGCAATAAATTAGGCTCAGAGCCCTCCACTGGGGCTTTAACCTCGTTCTCTGTCAAGGATGGGGTGTTGGTGGGCAGGGTCACTGGAGAAGATTGGCCTGGTCACCCTGTGATGAGGCAGACACACCATCCGGGGATGGGCACTGGGGTGGGGGGTCATCAGCTGTTGGGTGGCACAGCGGAAGCTCGGCCCACTGTTACCTCTTCCCCCTGGGATCACCCTCCACTCAGAGCAGGTTTTCATTGGTTAGACAGCAGTTGTCCCGGTCTCTCTACCATGCTGCCCCTGGGTCAGTCATTCCATCTCAAAACGTGCCCATCCAGTTAGCGACCCTGCCACGGCCCCTTCCACAAAACCTGCAGTGAGACCCCGGGCACATCTGGTCCCATCAACAGCTGCCCCCTGTGTTCTGATGAGCTTTGGTCACTGAAGCTGAGTCAGAAGGACAGGGCTGCAGGGTTGTAGACAGGAATGCTTTGCAAGTAGCCCACTCAGAAATCATTCTGACAGTTGCTTACTATTTTTGTGCGTCATTGTCTTCCCAGAAGCTGATGATCTGAGTGGGGTAGACAGACACAGAACACTACAGCACTGACTTTGGAAAGATGCACCCTCCAAGCAGTAAGGACCATCAGGGCAGAGATACTCAACCTGTCTGGGCGGAGGACGCCCTGGAGACAGGGAGGTGGAGTGCAGGGGCTGTGTGGTAAGTGGGAAGCAGGGGGATCCTGGGGACACACTTGTGTTCCCATCATTCTTTGAGGTTGACTTGGAGAAAAAAAGGCTGGTTTAAAGTAAGTTCAGGATAAGGACATCCAATAACTTGATGCCTGTAAAATACTGTACTAAGGTAGGCGTACATCTCAAAGTAGACCAGGGGTGACTCTTTAGACACTCAGAGCCACAGGGTGGTATTTAATCACCCTTTGCCCCCCAAAAGCTATATTCAAGCTTAATCCCTGACACCTGGCAATGCTGCCTTTTCTGGAGTGGGGTCTTTGTAGATCTGAGCAACTTAACACAAGGTCATACCAGGTGGGGGTGGGATGGAGCCCAACATGAGAGCTGTCTTGGAAGGAGAAGAGTGAGTTGTGGGTACAGACAGAGGGAAGGACACCATGCATGGAGGGTGGCAGC
Source organism: Perodicticus potto (assembly GCA_963574655.1). Lineage (NCBI taxonomy): Eukaryota > Metazoa > Chordata > Mammalia > Primates > Lorisidae > Perodicticus > Perodicticus potto. The sequence continues at coordinate 34,274 of CAUYRH010118495.1, forward strand.
GGGACTGGTGTGGCCTCACTCCAAGTGACTGCTGGCCATGGTTGATCTAAGTGGCTCTGCCTCTGAGGCTTTGGACGGCATCAGCACCTTGATTTGGGCTTCTGGTCTCCAGAACTGTGAGAGACACAGTCTGTCATCATGGCCCCCTCTGTCACGGCAGCCCCAGCAGTCAGGGCAGACACTGAGATGCCGGGACATAGCTCATCCTACATCAGCTCAGGGTTTATCAACTCTTCAAGTATAATCTCACTGCCCCAAATTAGAATGCTATGGAAGGCCTGAGATACTTCCACACAACCCCAAATTTAATATATGCAAGTATCTTAAATTATGGATTGCTTTTAATTTTTAGAAGTCAAAGCCATTTAAAGAATCATATTTAGCTGGCAGCTCTAGACTCCTCCTGTAAGTTACGCATCTTGCGCTGTGCCACTGCTAATCTGTATTTCCACCGAGGTGTGCAGGTGCTGGTCACGCCCGGCATGTCCTTTCTTCCATCACTGCTGCTGTCAAACAGAGACAGAGAAATCACTATATGGGAACTAAGTGAGCTCTGCCTCTGATAGGTGCTCATGTTTAACCATCACCAAAGTTAAAACCCTCTCACATGTCTGCTACATGTAGACCAAAGGAAGCTGTTTGCAAAGCCAAGCAGTGTCCAGAGCAAGTCGGCATAATTCAGGGCCACCTGCTGCACAGAGAGCTGCTAGGCGAGGAGCAGCGTCTACTCCTGCCCATCCCAGTGGGAAGCACCTTCCTCTGCGGAGTGGGAGCAGTGGTGGCTCCACCCACGTTCCTACGTGATGGCTCCACCCATGTTCCTATGTGGTGGCTCCACCCACGTTCCTACGTGATGGCTCCGCCCATGTTCCTACGTGGTGGCACATCCTTCCCCCAACAAGGCCCACAGCAGGAGAACGGGGATGAGGTCCTATCTGCTGATCTCACCACTGGCACTGAAATGGGCTTAAAGCACAGGGTTCACCAGAACATAATCGCAATCTGAAAAGGAATCAGATGGCAAATAAGAACAGTGAGACTTGTACAAGGGCCATGAAGGGATAAAGGGTGTGGCACGGGGATATTGGGAAAATATGCCCCACACTTGAGGACAGAGGGAGTGAGCTTAGTTCTGTTTGTTTTATTTAAACTGAAGCATCTGAAGATCAGATGCTTGTGTCACTGTGATTCTTAATAACAGGCTTACGACATGAAAGGAGTTACTTTCTGCTATTGCAGCCAGATAATGTAAGAATAAGATCTTCAGCATAAAGCCACGTGAGAGGAAGTCCTGTTAACCACAGAAGCCTGTTTACTTTATTGTAGGTTTAGAAAGCCATTCCAAGTATTTGATGAGAGCTCGAATGAACAAAAAGGTAACAGCAAGTGTGATCTTCAAGAATTAGAAACTCAGTTCTGTATACACTGTCACTTAGCATCATTTCCTTTACTCTCATAAGCCCCTACACATAGCTCTGTTCAGAAGTAATTACGTGGTCACAGCAATGATTTGGTTATGAGGCAGTGATGGTTGGAATGTACAGTGAATATACATACACTACATACATGTGTGCGATTACAAAAGGTTTGAGATACACAAAAATCAAGAAATGTGAAATCCATGCAGTCAGAAATGAGTGATGTCCTCCCAACGGCTGATAAGCTGAGCCGGGTGAAACTTGCACTAGTGATTCAGAAAGGACGCTGTCCACTGGGATTCTTGGAAGCAAAATAAGGGACCATGACCCAGTCTCAAAACTGTCACAGAGAATGTATATTCTCATTAAATATCACCATAATTAAGAAAGTAGCAGACTTATCTTTCTAGATAAGCTTTTAGTCATAATTTTATGTCAGTCATTGATCTACCTATGATATTGTATTGGTGAAATATTTTCCAGTATGAGGATGGAGAATCCTGGTTTGAAGTTTTTGCCTATTTGGGAGCTGAACCCCCATCACCACAAAACCTTAAAGCGACCTGATCATCTTGTTATCAATGGGCGAGAAGCCTGGATGATGTCCAATCTGTGCATGCTGGCAGGTGCAAGAGGGGCAGATGCAGGAGGGCAAGTGCAGGTGGGCAGGTGCAGGTGCAGAAGGGCAGGTGCAGGAGGGGCAGGTGCAGGAGGGGCAGGTGCAGGAGGGCAGGTGCAGGAGGGGCAGGTGCAGGAGGGGCAGGTGCAGGAGGGCAGGTGCAGGAGGGCAGGTGCAGGAGGGGCAGGTGCAGGAGGGGCAGGTGCAGGAGGGCAGGTGCAGGAGGGGCAGGTGCAGGAGGGCAGGTGCAGGAGGGGCAGGTGCAGGATGGGCAGGTGCAGGAGGGCAGGTGCAGGAGGGGTAGGTGCAGGTGCAGAAGGGCA